>NQII01000271.1:315303-403729 GCA_002778355.1 Clitarchus hookeri | reverse complement strand
TCCCAGCTTAACACCTGAGTTGACCAGATCCAAAGTTCCAATCTAATTCACAAGTAGAGCAAGGGCGCACCCTACCACAGGTACTGATACCCTTTTACTCAGCACTAAACATGTGGTCTAGCCGGGGTGCTACCTTGACCCCTATTGCACAGACGACTTAGACCCCAGTGTCTCTCCGGTATACAAACAGCATTGTGCCGCTCGCCGCTTGGCCTTTTCTCCGAGAGGGGGAAACTCTCCGGACCTCCTCCGGCATACGGAGTTAACCACTTCCAGCACGAGTCCAATCCTATAATCGGGAACCAGAGAGAACCTCTTGGTAGGGCCAACCGATAGCCTGTGCTCTTAATTATTTTTCATGGCACTTGTGGGTTTTCAGAAGCTGACCGCTCAACCTATGACGAGCGACTAGAGAGAAAGAAGGCAGTCCCGTACGTCCCAGAGCAAAAAGTGCACGAATGGTTGACGACACTTTAAAGCCTCACCGGGCATAAGCCTTACACCCATTATGGGCCGGTTTTTCACTCAGTGATCCTACATCCAGCTGCCCATATCAGCAGATAATAAGTATCGCAGCATGTGTTGAGAGGAACAACCCCCTACCCTATCCAGGCTTCTACTACACAACCTACAAACAGGGTCTAGTGAGGTCTCACCGGGCACTGTTGAGAAAGACAACATTTATTTTCCGTCATCATCCATATTTCTTTCGGTATTTCATTACTGAATTACACTCTTTTGGGTAGAGCTCTAGCACATTAACGTCATCGCATCGTCACACCATGGCCAACGTTACATCCGCAATCTCCCGTGCAAGTAGGCAGGTTGTCAACCCAGGCAGCTGGACGGCCAAAGTATCGTCAGCTCTGATCATTACCATGTATGAGAACTTCTTCACAACTGAATTCTTGTCTTGAGCCCCAGCGGCATAAGTGCCAAGTGGTCCAACATCTCGCCACGTTGTCGGGCCTTGGTACTATCTATCGGCCCAAGCCATCATGGCATGGGCTATAGCCATTCACGAGGAAATTGGCATCCCATAAGGAAACGGACGGCGGAGCCCAATATACTTAAAGCCAGGGGTGGCACTAGCAGTCTTGGGTATCCGTGGGTGCAGAGAGGCTATAAAAATCGCTTCATCAAGGGGTCGCGGTGGTGTATTGTTTAGACTACTCTCTTCCCATCTAGGCGAACCGGGTTCAATTCCCGGTAGCTCCAGGGTTTTTCTCATGTGGGAATCGTGCCGGACGATGCCACTGGTTGGTGGGTTTTCTCGGGGATCACCCGCATCCCTCGCTCGTACATTCCAGCACTGCTCCATACTCACCTTGTTTCACCCTCATCGGCTCTCAAGACCTCGTTGTTAAGAGCGGCCCAAATCACTTCACTCACTCTTCACGCTTCATCCACCCTTTCTAGGCCCGAGTACGGGTTACCGGACTCGGTTACTATAGCATGGTACTACCACACCACCTCAAGTGCCCGGATGCCTTCCTCCTGAGGGAATCAAATCCTGGAAAGTCACCGACCCATATCTCCCAGGTCAGCGTGACAGGTTTTTAAGGCCTGAAGACCAGCGCACCCTCCAAACCTCCCGCACTGTAACTATACTCAAATGAGTAAAACAGTGCGCTGCACTTTTTCCTTTTCTTTCTTTGGGCCATTCACTTACTTTTCTGCCAGTACACGGTATTCTACCGGTTTTCTCTTTAAAGACCTGTCCTCCTCGCCAATCTAGGATATTCCGATTTACCAATTGTGTAAACCTTTACCTGAATACCCTATTATGGATCATTAGAAATTCGCTGGTACCATTTGTCCAACTCCTCCAAACGTTTGTCAATACGGGTAGTGAACTTATTCCATATCTTGTGAAGATCTACATTCACCATAGCATCTTCAGTCCTCCAGTGAATGCCCATTTCTTGTGTTTGCTCGTCGAGCTAGGTCCTGATGTCTTCGGTCTTGAGCCAGTCAGAAATTACGTGATGCACCGAATCATGAACTCCACATACATCGCACAGCGGAGATTGCACGAGTCGGAAGCTGTATAGCTACGCCTTGAAGTTGCCATGGCCTGTAACTAGCTGCATAAGTGGTTCACATTGAGCCACTTACAGCGCATTCTTAATTTAATATCCGGAAACAACTCATGTTTTATTCTTCCTTTTTCCGAATTGGTCCATCTTTCTTGCAATTTATCTAGAATCTCATTCTTTATGAGTGCTTTGCCTTCTCCTGTCAGTCCCCCAATTCGTGCTCTCTTCGCTCTCAGACCTCTGCATCTTACCAACAAATGGACCGTGAGAACACAAGCAATTACCGGGAGCGACTTATTGGATACAGTTTTGAATGCACTTGTAACGGTTAGCAGTGCCGTTATTTGAGCACTTACAAGTTTTCTTTGGTTTCACGAAAGTTCAGCACTATGGTGCCACATAACAGCACCATATGCTATGATTGACTCAAATACCGCCGTATATATGACTCTCAGTGTACTATAACTAAGGCCCCAGTTGGTATTGCCAATTCTTCTTAGCTTTTGAAACACCATGACTGCCTTACGTGACACATAATCTATATGCTTTAAAAAGCTCATCTTATCATCCATGATGACTCCGGGATACCTGAACTCTTTCACATATTGGACCAGGCTCCCCCCAAAATGCACGGTTAGGTATCTGTTTAATTTTCTCTTGACTAGCATAATCTTGGTTTTCTCGATTGAAAAATCAAGTTTTACTGTTTTAGACCACCTCCAGGTTTTGTCCAATATTTCTGCGGCTTTTGTCTCTAGTTCCAATCTTGAATTTCCCGAGAACAGGACTAATCCGTCATTCGCGTACCTATCACCGTGCACCCAGGTGGAAGACCCAACTCCAAGAACCCATAGAATAAGATATTCCATAAGATCGGTCCAAAGACCGACGGGGACATCCCTTCGTCAACAGCTTTCTTACCTCTGCTATTTATGAGGTATAGATGCTCCATGTATCACAGAAGAAGCTCATTATGACCAAGATGACCAGCGTGACAGCTTGAAGGATATCTGTTATCGCCTCGACACTGACCAACGAGGAGGGCCCAAAGTGCGTCCACGTGCCAATCACCGTTGTCTGCTTAGATAATCCGCCTTCGACAACGTGCAAGTTGGGGAAGATCGATACAATAATAAAACTTAAAGCGTGGCTTTGTAATTATATACATTAATCACATTTTCAGTTAACTTCTCCAAAGTGTTCTAAGATACTGTAATGTTTGCAGAAACATAATAAATGAATAATAACTGAATGTTAAAAAGGAATTAGCCTTTATTTCAATTACTGATGTAAGATAGGGCTAAGTAAGCACTTCGATATTTCTTAAATTTATAACAATATACTGTTGCCCACACCTCTCATCAAAAGTTAGGTTTCACGAACACTCCCTTGAATTTTCTGCAGGGGACGGTTTTTGTGCTAACGGCCTAGAGTTAAAAAACGACAGGCATAACAATCGCTGAACTGTGACACGAATCCACAAAACTCCATGGAGGCGGAGAAGCGATCTCACTTACGTGGCAATGTTTATACTAAAAAGTAAAGAAAAAATAATATGACTAAAATTAACAATTGAGCAGGGCCTTTTTAAAAGACCGTACTTTACCGTGAATAGTTCATTGTACGGATCCTTCATTAGTTCATTACACTTCTCATCCTTGGTCCCCGGCGGGTCCTGTGTGAAGTTATGGCCGTGAAGGGGTGATATTTAGCTGAAGTACCTCCATGTCAGTTAGATACAGTTGTTTTCTGAACACCATAAGACTCCTCGATTTGTTGCTGCGGTGAAGTTATCTTTAATATTTATCCGTTTATGTCTGGGCAACAATCGCTATCCATATTCGTATTTTTTGTTGCCGCGGATTGTGATGATGCAAGCGTAATACTGTGAAGTTGTGAACTAGGACGTTAAACAGTTCTCATAAATAACTTGAGAAAGGATAAGTTTGATGCAAAAATTTCAACACCATTCCCTTTGTCTTGGACGTTATCCAAAATTCAGAATAGTGTTTCGGTTCTACAACAAGTTAAATATCAACTTGCTTAACTCTCGGCTCAGTGGGATGAGCAAGAACTAATAAATATTACATTGGACTACAATTATTCGTATTTTGTGTAGCTCATGTTCTGGCAGGTATAACTGGAGCACTTTCAGTGGTAATTCAGAGATTACACATTAGTAAGATGAATGTTTGGTGCACCTAATTTCCATTATGTTAAAATTTTCTGTTTTTCCCCATGTTGTTTGTAGGATATAATTTTTATTTACGTGCAAAATTAATTATTGAAGCTTTAACCACAAGCCAAAAACCTTAACGAAATAACATGTTACTAAAATAATTTACACAAAAGTTTCATACCATTTTTAAAAAGATTCACGTTTTCGCATCTCGCAAAAACGCAAGTTGTTGATTTATTTTAACTTACTGCGGAGTTTCACTCAATAGTATTTTGGAGATAAATTACCGCTGTAAATATTAATTGTACGTACTGTAAAACTATTGCGTATGTAAGTCAAAAGAGAAAAAAAAACAAGAAAGAGCAATGCGACGCAGGTATTTTTACTAAATTCGTGAGCAAATATTTTACCAGATTGACGTATTTCTGATGCCGTAAAAATTATTATGCAAAATAAATACACCAGTTTGGGACAATATTTGCTTCCGAAATTGGTGAAAGGCTTTATCGAGGATTGCCTTTTATCAGTTTTTTAATGCTGACTCCCATAAAACTTGAATTTCATTCGACTTATTTATAGCTAATTCAAGCCCTACGCCCTTTTAAATAATACAAACACTGAGTACAAAAATTATTTAAAAATTTGCAGTGGGCATAGAAGCGAAAGTGCTGATAACGGGAGCGAATTCCTCTGCGAAGTCTCTATACTTGTCCGTAAAGAAATTTTGGTGTGCGAAGAGTGCGTGAAAGTTGGCGGAGCGCTTCATGGCATTGTTCGGAAACAACCGCAAGGCGACGACGAAGACGGGTTGGCAAGAGGGGACGGAAGTGGGGTTGGTGTGACGGAAGGCTGGTAAAAAGCATTAATTAAAGTGCAGGTAGGGTATAAATGAGATTAATTACGCGGGGCGCTCGCGCGCAGGAGTAGGTATATGAGATGCCTCGGCGCGGCGTCGACAGAATGAGTTACGACAGCAGTTCGCCGCAACATAAGCAGTTTACAGATAAATATCCTTCAGGCGCCGGGCGAGGTCGCGATGGGGCGAGGTGTCCGCACTCTTCAACGACAGCGAACAGATTCGCAGCACCAATGTACCTACTGCTCCACAAACTTATCTAAAGTCCTCGTGATTGATTGCTTTAGTCGCAGTCAGGGGCACACGTATTGAGTTGGCGGGCCGAGGGTGTGGTGGGAGGGACGGAGAGTTGCACATGGTAGTGTATGTTTCGCTGTTAGCCCTTATCACTGAAACAAGGTAGTTAGTCCAGTTACGATTACTTCCAAATTTCATGAAGCAAGGTTTAATACCTTCAACTTCCAGGATATTCCTCCGCCTCATGCAAACACAGCGTAACTAAGTTTGGAAAATTACACCAAAGGGACAATACACCGCTTCGTGCACACTGTGTGTAATCATATTTTGTATACGAACTATTTCCTACTAGACAGTACCAATATACCTATTTTCACCTAGTTTTTATTTGCATTAATTAAACATGAAATATTATAGTTTATAGACAGAGTACAAGTTGAAGTTCAATTTAACAAAATATAAGCTACTTTTATGTTGACAGAACTATCAAACGCTTGTGATACATGAAATATTTAGCAAAAAACATAACACGTCATGCACGGAGTGATTTTTCAAAGGTTCTTTCAACAAGTGTGAAGGAACCACGAATAGACTATATAAAAATATTATATTTGCTTGTGACTTGCCTGTGTATGTTTCGTCCCGAAATATATGCACGATATTGAAGCTGCTGCATCGACAAGAAAAAGTAAAGAATGGGGAAAAGTAAACGGAACTGTTTTTCACCTATTTCCTAGTATTTCACTTGAATTTGTCGTACAGTAGTAGATTCAGGGAGCTCGCCACGTATAACGTTTATTTTACACAGGTTGGGAACAAAAAGAAATTTACTATGGGAGAGTTTGGCATACGGAATATACCCGCCGCATTAAGGTGCGCTGCTGTGCAAAACCGGTCCTTCTAATCTGGTTGTAAAAAGAGAAAAGTTGAATAATTTAGATGAATCGGGCATAAGGGAATGGGGAAGTAGGTGTCAGGCGCCGACCTGCCACCATGTTATGACATCACCCAACCGCCATATTGGATCTGGGTGACCTTGACCTTTACCCCGTGCATGTGACCTTGAAAAACCTCAAACCCTATAGAATACAAAATACCAAAGAAGTTTTAAAAAAAAATACAAAAATTAATATTAAAGAATTTATTTAAAACATATACGCTAGAGGTACGGGGTTCGATGACGGGTTGAGCGACTAAACTCCCGACACTACAGACCCGCACCAGGTTGGCCACAGGACATCTCGTCAACCACGTTAGATGTCAGTGACCTTGAGCTTTGACCTTACCCCATTGACGTAAACCCAAAAAAAATAAAATACAAAAAATTACAAAATGTTCCTAAATTTATATAAAACACAGTAAAAATTAATAAAAGTAATGAAAAAATAAACAACCATTTACAAAAAATTTTAAAATAAGTTTTTATTAACTTACATTTTTAGACGTTTTCCCAGCATCACGTCCAGCAGACTACTGACCCCCCACCAACGTTTCTTTTTAGTTAATTAGTCGGTCAATTATACGCGTACGCTTAACCCCCTGCGCAACCTACCAATCAATCACATTGTCTTACATTCCCCTACTCCACCAGTTCACCTTCAATCATTCAGGCGAGCTGACGGCGACCACCCATTCTGTCGATTTGACAGCCAGGTGAGTTGTCGAACATATATTTGGTTTATACAAATTCCATATGAAGAGCCCCCAATTTTCATCCGATTTAAATATAAATTTTTTTTAAATCAGCGGTATACTTACATGAATGATGCAGGACTTTGACTAACTGCATGATTTATTAAATCTATATCATTTGTTTAAAAATGTTGAGTTCTCCGATATAAAAATGAATTTTTTCGTTATATATACACTGGAGAGCCAAAAAACCGGTATAGGCGTGCGTATGTAAATAACAGAGGTATGAAACCAATCAGAGTAACGCGATGCGGTCGACAGCGCCTATATAAGACAACAAGCGTCTGGCGAAGTTGCTAGAACGGTTACTGCTGCTACAATGGCAGGTTATCAAGATTTAAGTGATTTCGAACGTGGTGTTATAGTCAGCGCACGAGAGATGAAACATAGCATCTCCTAGGTAGCGATAAAATTTGGATTTTTGCGTACGACTATTTCGCGAGTGTACCGTGAATTTCGGGAATCCGGTAAAGCATAAAATCTTTGAATTCCCTGTGGCCGTAAAAAGATCGTGAACGAACGGGACAAACGACGACTGACAAGAATCATTAAACGTGACAGGCGTGCAACCCTTTCTCAAATTGGCGCAGATTTCAATGCCGGGGCATCAACAAGTGCCAGCGTGCGAACTATTCTACGGACAATCATTGATATGGGCTTTCGGAGATGATGGCCCACTTGTGTACCTTTGTTGACTGCACGACACAAAGCTTTACGCCTCGCCTAGGCCCGCCAACACCGCCATTGGACTGTTGATGACTGGAAACACGTTGCCTGGTCTGATGAGTCTAGTTTCCAATTGTATCAGGCGGATGGACGTGTACGGTTATGGAGACATCCGCATTAATCCATGGACCCTACATGTCAACAGGGGACTGTTCAAGCTGGTGGAGACTGTATCATTGGTATGGGGCGTGTGCTGTTAGCGTGAAATTTGCCCCCTGATATGTCTAGATAGATCTTTGACAGACGACAGATACGTAAGCATCCTGTCCGATCACCTGCACCCATTGATGACCATTGTGTATTCCGAAGGACGTTGACAATTCCAGCAGTACAATGCGACACCCCACACGTCGAGAGTTTCTACCAAGTGCCTCCAGGAACACTCTTTTGACGTCAGACACTTCAATTGGCCACCTAAATCATCAGACATGAGCATTATTGAGCATATCTGGGATGCCTTGCAACGTGCTGTTCAGAAGAGATATCCACCGCCTCGCACTCCTATGGATTTGTGGACTGCCCTGCAGGATTCATGGTGTGAGTTGCCTCCTGCATACCTTCAGACATTAGTCGAGTCCATGCCACGTCGTCTTGCGGCACTTTTGCGTGCTCGCGGGGGCCCTACACGATATTAGGCAGGTAAACCCGTTTTTTTGGCTCTTCAGTGTATATGCATGTCAGTATATGCATCATGGTTGTAGGTTACAATCTTTTAAGCATCTCGCTATTCACACTCGTGTTGTCATTATACGAAAATATCGTATTATTTATTACAACGATACAATGTGCAATGCGGGTTATGTAGGTCCCTGCATGTTTTAGGGCATGTACCGAAGTCAGAAGAAACCTGCTTGCAGCAAACCTGGTATTGAGGTACTGATGAGAAATTCACTTCACCCTTATAGGTCTTCGCTGCACATCTAAGTAAATTGTCGCTTCGACTGAACTGCTTACCACAACTGTCATACACGTATGACATGAGACAGGGATTCTTGGCACAATTAAATCATCCATGGTGCCGTACAACATTTCCGGAATTAAATGTCTTATCACAAAAGTGACACTGATATCGACTTAGTGGTTAAGGCAAAGACTCGGATTTACCTGTTAGAGATATAGACGATGGAGCTAAAGAAGCAGGTAACGCTGGCAATGGTGTTCTAGGTACCACAGCCGAAAAGGTTAATAGCTGCATTGTCTCAGAATGCTCCCATATATTTTGACATTAAACATTTTTGGCAGAAGATCGGCTGTGGGCATAAGCTGGGATCATTTCTGTAAAAAGAATCGCTTTTATAAAGAAAAATTACATTTGTTGCTCTGACACTGTGAGGCAGGACATAGATTTGGGAGTGCTCTCTCGTCATCTAGCTAAGATAAATTGCGAACACGAAGGCCTGCCTTTGACCTCAACGAACATGGAGCCACGACCTTCATTATTGCTGTCGGATTGACATCAGTGTCGATTCTGCTATCGATTTTGCACCTTCAGTAAAGAAACATACCAAGATCCAAAAGGTTCATCTTTTGAGAGCCAGCAATTCTTGACACCAATACTTTAAATTGGTGTGAATATTGATCATCGATAGTTTCTCGCCATCGATTTCTTCTTCGAGCTAGACGTTTCCTGTTTGACCAACGTCATCTGCTTCTTCAGCTGTGATGTCTACATTACCAGCAGCACCTACTTCCTACTGACACAAGTGCAGCAAGATCATCTACAGATGGAACGTATTGACGGTTTTGGCTGTGACGCCTAAGAAATCTTCAATGGAGCCATCAATATTTTCGGCTGCGGTGCCTAGAACACCATTAACAGCGTTACCTGCTTCTTTAGCACAATATGAACACCATGCAATATAGTACATTTTGTTGCATGTTGGCAACACTGCTTTCGTGTAAATAATGCGACGCGTATGTATTGCACAGTTTACGTGCCAAGTCTTGTAGGTTATATTTCAGTGTATTATACGCTTTTTTCTGCGACCGTTAAAACAAGCGATAGGTGAAATGTGTGATCTCTCAGACTTCGAAAGAGGGTACATCGTTGGTGCTCGGTTAGCGGGAGCGTCTGTGACGAAAACAGCTAAATTGTTTAACGTTTCACGAGCGACAGTATCCACGGAAATGGCAGGATACACAAAACATGGTAAAACATCATCGGCGAAGAGGAATATTGGGCGAAACCCAAAGTTATTTGACAGAGACCGACGAACATTAAAAATTATTGTGGCCAGACAACATATAACTACCGTGCCAAAAGTGACAGCAGAACTGAACACTCACTTGAGTAATAGTGTTTCGACAAAAACAGTATGGCGGGAGCTCCACAAAGCAAACATTCATGGAAGGGCTGCAATTGCAAAACCATTTATAACGTAAGCCAAAGCTAACCTGCGAAAGAAGTGGTGCCACGATCATAAAACCTGGACACTTGATGATTGGAAGAATGTGGTATGGTCCGATGAATCATAGTTTACATTATTTCCTACAAACGGCCGGGTTTATGCATGGAGAACCCCAAAAGACGCCTACGATCCGGCTGCCTACTTCCTACAGTCAAGCATGGGGGAGGTTCCGTTATGATTTGGGCGGCTATATCGTGGTATTCAGCTGGTCCTCTCATTCAAATCACTGGCCGGATTACTGCGAATGAATATCTCCATATCCTCAATGATGAAGTTCTTACTATGACTAGCATATTGCTGCCAAACACTGTCATATTCCAAGATGGTAATGCGCCCATACACACAGTCAGAAAGGTTTAGTCTTGGTTAGAGGAGCCAGACCTCAACATAATTGAACCGTTATGGGGAGTTTTAGAGCAGAGAGTGAGGAGCAGATTTTCATCTCCAACATCATTGAAGCAATTGGCGGATGTTTTGGTACAAGAATGGGACAACATTTCGTTGGAAACTATTCAGACACTCTACGAATCTATTCCGCGAAGAATTGCAGCTGTTATAAAAGCAAATGGTGGCCCAACACCTTATTAATAAATAAATACTGTGTATATGTCAGGTGTTCATATTATTTTGTCCATCTCCTGTTTATAACGAAAAAATTAATTTTTGAAATCAGAGAACTTAACATTTGTAAATAAATAATATCGATTTAATAAATTATGCAGTTAGTAAAAGTTCTGAATAATTCATGTAAGTATACCGCTGATTTAAAAAATAAATATTTAAATCTGATGAAAAATGGGCCTTTCAATATGGAATTTGTATAAACCAAATATCTGTACCGATAACTCGCTTGGCTGTCAAATCGACAGAATGCATGGGTGCCATGAGCTCACCTGGCGGCTAAATCTAGAAAATAGTGCCACCTAGGTGTTAAAATTAGAAACCAATATGGAGGGCTCATACAGCACCGCCTGTACTTTAAAGGTGGAATCCAAGATGGCATGCCGAGCATAGGTAAAGGAGAACGACAGCTTTCCTGCCGTCTAAATCGGGAAATTTGCACTGCATGGTGGGTAAATCGGTAATAACTACACTAGCGCCACTTGCGTGTTTAAAATGTAAACAAATGGCAAAATAAAAAAAAGAACAATATGGTGGGTGGAGTGCATTCGACAAAATGATCGAAGATTATGGGTAGGGAGGGGAATATTAAGACAATGTGATTGTTTGGTGAATGGTGGAGGGGTCAAACGAATGCGAGTAATTGACCAACTAATTAACTCATGAGAAAGATTTGAAAGAACGGAAGGGGTGGGTGCAGTCATCTGACGGACACACATGGTGCTGGGGAACTTCTGAAAATGTAAGTTTTTAAAATAAAAATAAACTTTTATAAAATATTTAATTCAATTTTAGTATATTTTTAGAGTAAATTTTTAATGTATTATATTTTTTAATGAGTTTTTTTAACAATGTTCTAAAAAAAATTGTATAATTTTTTTTGGTTTCATGGTCGAAGAACAATGGAGTTAAGGTCAAAGCTCAAGGTTAAGGTCACCTACATCTAACATGGCCGACGAGATAGGCACTGGCCAACCTGGCAAGGGTCGGTCGTGCCGAAAGTTTAGTCGCTCCACCCGTAATTGTACCTCGGACCTCTTGGAAGTAAGATTTGTAATAACATTCATCAATCTTTAATTTTGTTATTTTTGTGGAATTTTTTAGATTTTTTAATTTTTTTTTTAATTTATTGTTTTTTTTTGTGTTTACGGCTATGTAAGGTCACTGGCACTGGTTCAAGGTCAAGGACACCCAGATCCAAGATGCTGCTTGGGTGATGTCATAACATGGCGGCCGGTGGGCATCTGGAGCCTACGTCCCATTCCCTTATGCCCGACTCATATAAACTATTCTACTGAGAAATTCTATTCATTTTGTGTGTAGAAGTTTGTGCGTAGCATAAATCTGACATTATATCTGCCCATCCCAAAACATTAAGTGTTAACTGTATTTTTTAGCTATCATTCACTCCCTCCAATGTTGTTTACGACAATAAACATTAAACATATAAAGTGTTTGTAATCAAGTATTCATTAAAAAATCTTAATCTAATGAAAAAATACACGATTTTGAAGAGAGAAATAAATACACCTGTCATCAAAATGGATTTTTCGATTCTCGTGTCACATTTGAATGAAGTAATTGTGTACGTAAGTCGCGTTTTACTAAATCCAGTTTTACGACAATATTAAACAAAATGTAGACGAAGTTCGTTAACTCTTCACTTAAGTAGGGGCCGCGGTGGTACAGTAGTTAAACTACTCGCCTCCCATTTAGGCGAACCTGGTTCGACTCCCAGCGGGGTCGCTCCCGGGTTTTCACATTGGGAATCGTGCCGTACTATATCTCTGGTCGGCGGGTTTCTCAGGGATCTCCCGTTTCCCCCGCCACTTCATTTTGGCGCTGCTCCATATCTGATCTCGCTTCACCCTCATCGGCTCTCAATACATCACTGATAAGAGACGCCCTAATCTCTTCACTTACTCAATTTACTTAAGCGTGAAAAACAAATTATAATTTACGTAGGTGCTAATAAAATGCAACTCGGAAGATTTAAAAAAAATTATATTTATTTTACGAGAATTGGAAATATCCCACTTGTTTACATAAAAAACGTAGACAAACTTGTACACATGCAACGCGAGTAATTCCTGGTGGCGATACATTTTATTTGCCAAACTATCAGCATTGAGCTTCCCAACCTGAGTAGAACAAACCTAACCATGGAATAAAGAAACGATCGCACGGCCGTCCCCACGGAAATGACTCTCATTTCCTACTGACTCACCCGAATTCCTTACCTCACGTAAATACTCGGTTTCTTCCGATTATTTTTCCGTGACAAAAGAAGTGGTTGATTTGCAATGTAGGAAGGCAAACAGTCCAAATTCGGCGAACAAAAGCAAATTGCGTGAAACTAAAAGAAAAATGGAAAAGTAGAACAGTTAGAAGTTTACTTCAATAACGGAAAGGATAAAAACAGTTGGATTTTCTAACTATAGTGACCTCCGAAGTATATGCTTACTGACTCGGTGTCAAAACGTTTTCCAGTGGACCTATTGCAAGTGACAGGACTCGAACTCTATGTGTTTCGAGCTCCTAGCCACATAAACCATATTGACAACAGCGACAAATGTTACTTCAAACCATCGTGAACAGATCTCGAAATACACACATGAGTAAAAATGAAATACTACATTCATAAGCGAAGGGTGAATTTTCCTGCATGAATAGTTTTCCCCAAAACATTCCCAAGTCAGCTACAAGAATAATGTTTATACGCGTCCCCAACTAGAAACTTCTGGCAGATTAAAAATATATATACAAGCGAATTTATATCCAGTTCAAACCGACAAAATTTTTTTTAACAGAGTACAGATTTCCAGAGGACTTAGAGAATAAAACAAGGAGTTACCGATATAACTAAAGAGCATCATTTCCTCTAGATGGATAAAAATAATTTTGACAAAATTCTAAAAATGTTACATTCTATATGAGTTTGATGTCTCGCTGACAGAGATGTCATTAGAGATGGAACCAGAAACAAATGCAATACTAGTTAGGCAATTAGAAATGCACAAATGCTTTACCTGGGGTTCGAATCCAGAACGCCTCGTACCGTAGGCTGACGTGCATTCTGAGCATCACCTTCGTTAGTAATCAGCCACAAGTTTAGGTAGACTGGGTTTACCAACCTAAAATATTTACAGGGAGATCATTTTCAAAACAAGTACGTGATTCATTTAAATCATTTAGTTTACATAGTCTATTGTTACACTACCTGTGTGTAGAATTTGGTGGGGAATAGGTTGACTGTTTAACGTGACATGGCATAAATTCTTTGTTTTCTCATTTGGCGTAAAATAAATTAGACCTAAAACAGGTTATATATAGGCATATCTGATACTCCTAATATATAGTCAGCATACAAAGTTTTGTCCACATATTGTAAATATTGCCAGGCACACTCAAAATGTTTAAGTTTAGGTGGCCTTCTGTAGCACTTCTTGTGTGCAAAACTAGATGGAAATTGGTTGATTGGTCCTCGACATATGGCATAAAGCCCTATTTTCTCATGTGGTCCTACATTTAATATAGAGAACAAAACGGTTACGTTTTGGCGCATTATACGTTTGTTATAGGTACTGCTACATATAAAGTTCGGTTGAAATTGTTTGGGAAATATAGCATACTAAATAAAAATATTTAAATGGCTTGTATTTTAAAAATATATGACTACCTTTTTTCATATACATATTTTTTGGACTAAAAAAGAATAACTTGTCACCGAAATATGGTGGGAATAAGTTAATTTTATCCCAGATTGGACACAAAAGCTTGATTTTTCATGTTCTGCTATCTTACAAAAATTAGGGACAAATGAGTTTGTGTATTAGGGCTAGCTCATTTGAAGCTTGCATAGTTACTGCCAGCATTCAAAGTTAAGTGAAATTGGTTACATGGTTTCACAGATATTTAATACTGAGCAAAGATATTTATTTTCCTCCAATTTTAAAATGAGTGTCTACCCCACTTAAAACGAATCAGTTTACATGGCCTACTGTAGTACTGCTTGTATGTCAAATTTGGTAGGAACCGGATGATTGTTGCCTGAGATATGACAAAACTTGATTTAGTAGTATGGTGCTATCTTACAAATTGGTGGAAAAACTGCTCTGGGTAGACGAATTTAATGGTTGTAATAAATACTGCAAACATACAAAGTTACTTTGAAATTTGTTTCATTATTATGTATCTATAACATAGTATTCTAAAATTATTTTAATTGCCGCTATTTAAATACTGTCGGGCCCACTAAAACAATCGAGTTTACATGACCTAATAGCAGATAAAAGAGGCTCTGTGTTGGCACATTTCATAATTATAAAATATACTGTCAGCATAAAAAGTTTGGTTATAATTGGTCAAACATTGTAGTAGATATAGCAAACGAACCTAAAAATATTTATATGGCTACCATTTTGAAAATAAGTATCTGACCCATTTAAATTTTCTATAATAACATGGCTTACATAAGGATTATATTTACGCCATAATTGGCAGAAAAAGGTTGTACAGTTCCAGAAATATAACATAAAAGCTTAATTTTTTCATGTTGCACTATCTTACAAAATGGCGGATTTAAATTATTGACTTCTAAATTCGATGCTTACATCATGTTCCGGCAATGTACCCAATTAGGGTTAAATTGGTTTAACGGTCAGTGGGATACAACCTAATTACATACATTTTAGAATTGTCGCCATTTTTAAAATGAGAACACGTTTTCATCGAAGATTATAAAATTCGGACGCACTTACTAAATACTACGAGTGGACCAAGTTTGGCGACCAAGTAATGCTGGTAAACCAAGTATGCTGGTTTAAAAGTTAAAATGGCGGGTCGTATGTTCCAGATATACATTATAGTGGGGTCCTTTAATGTCGAATTTCGCGTTATGTGGACACACCGGATAAAAGCACCAAAAATTTTCCAAGTACTTGTTAGGTACTTATGTTTCAATTTTTGGAAGGAACCAACTCCTCCGTCGGCCATCTTGGATTTTATGGCGGCCATTTTGAAATATAGGTATATTATCAATATCTCGGCTTCTAAAACACTTAGGACCACAAACTTGGTGTCTAAGTATACATATTTGGGGTCAGGGAATACAACTCCACAACTTATTAATGCATCAGCAGACTATATATTTATTCACTAATGAACTGAAAATTAACAAATTTATGCAATCGTAAAGAAGTTTAATGTACTCACGACACATTATTCTAATGATATACTGACATTTACAAACTATTCATCAATTAAAATAATACATGAAAAACAGTATAAAATAAATAATTATACAATTAAAATAAAATTAATCGTGTTATGTAATCGTATATAAAAGATGTTTAATTATATGAAGGATTGCTTATGTCATATTCAAACATTGACATTTGCACAGTTCAGTACAATTCCAACCAGCAGTTTTGCAAGCACACCTATCAGTGCACCATCTTTGACTCTTACAATTACATTTAACCAACTCAGTACATGCCTTTGAAGCAATAGGTAATATGCTCTATACAGGAGCCCATGATGCACTGTCTACTTGCTGAGTCCAGCCCCAGCCTTCTGGGTTAGGAGCATGCTGTTGACTGTGCTCACTGGTACACCATACTCCTGCCTGATATACAGCCCGCTTGGAGAGTTGGAGTAGTGCATACTTCGTTGGTGGAAGTTTCTCCATTGACTTACTCTTCTGACAAAACAGCTCCTTCCTGGCTTCATTCACATCGTCTAATTCACAGTTCTTATCATACAATATCACGGTGTACCGTTCTAGTAGTTTAAAATTTTCATTATCAATATCATGTTCTGTATAAGGGTGGAGTGCCATGTAGGTAAAGGCATGTGTCACTTGAGGATAACAATTCCACGCCTCCCACGCATATTTCTTGCCTCGTCCAAAAAATTATGATGGGGTATCACATCCCGTGAAACTGTGGAATAAATGGAGGACCATGGATTTCTCTACACCCAGCTTCTCGCAGATAGCATTAATGTTAACATAAGTAAATGTTTTGCCTGTACCAAAAGCAACACAAATCTTTAAATATGCACACAAGGTCATCAGGTGATGGAACTTGCCAATGAGGATCACCACTACGTCCGTGTCAACGGTACGCACCATACAGTTACTACAGCCATTCAAAAGTGCGTCTTGTAAGTGGATAATCAGTCTGGTGTCCGCTTCCTCACGGCCACATGATGGCATGGACCTATCGGTTCCTCGGAGAATAACGTTGACATCACATGTGACGACAATTACCTTGCTTTCGGCACATTCAACATTTGCCAATTTGTTTGAAAGGAATGCAAAACGTTCCTGTTTTTTGGTATGGTCTTTTAAGAAATTTGCCCATTTAATTGGGAGCTTGTTCCTTTCTTCACACTTCCTCCTAACACCCTTACCTCCCTTTCTCTAGTGGCTTCTTTGAGGCTTGTCGGAATGTATTTGTCCCACACTACATCAACTCGTTTGCAGCTTTCTAATTGTTTATTTATGTGTGGAATTAATATGTGATTAGCATAAGTATCAAATGTGACAATGTTGGTAGTTGGAGGGAGGATATGCAGAACAGCGGCTCCATCGAGAAGTTTCACATCAACATAATCAAGAGGATCATTTGTGGAATCCTTGTTCAGAATGTTCATAAGAGCTGACTTCTTTCCGAAGCGCAGACTTCCATCGTCCACCTGGTGTCTGTGTGAATCTTCATTCCGATGTAAAGTGGCAATGGTGTTTCCCTTTGTAATGAATGCCGGGATTTCGTGGATGCAAACTCTTTCTTGCAGTTAAAGACAATGGTCTGGCAGATTGTGAGATTTGCCTGTGAATATATAGCATCTGGATCACTCACATCAGCACCATTCAAAATCATATATGCAAGGGTCTTCAGAACAGTTGGCACTGACTGTTCTTGACAACCAGAAGGAAAATTACCATCGAAGTGGAAACCTGTGTAAATTGCAATTTCTTTTCGCACTAACTTGGCAGTCTTAGCTAACAAAAGGGCATCATGTTCGTAATCACATGACATGGCCTGCTGCAGCATTTCCTGCATGCCTTCTTCAAACACCAAAACCTTATAGTTTCCATCACTTTGTTCTTGCGCTTGTGGAAAATGAGCTAGCAATTTCTCCTTACTTCTGGTTCTTTTAACCTCCTTCTCAACGCCAAGAATATTTAATCGGTTCTCATACAGTTCATGCAACTTTGAAAATTTCAAGTAAAGGTCCCATCTTCCACACAGTTCTCTATATAAGTATAAAGCTCCACAAGTGCTCTAGCATTTATCTGACTTTCCTCTGCAGATCCTCTCACCAAATCCTGCTTTAGTTTCCTTAGGTGAGATCGGTAGCGATTTCTCAGTGCTGCATAACATTGCAGATGATATTTGGCGTCAAGGGCAATGAGATCACAACCTTCTAATGCTGCCAACAACCCTGTTTCTTGTAGTTCTGTTGCCATTTGAAGGTGTGATACAGGTTGTTTACAGCAAGTGTTTAAATGTCTTCCACCATCGCCTGTGCAGTGGAAACAGCAGCCAACCATAGAGTCATGTAGGTAGTGTGGCCTACGTGTTAGGGACTCTAATGCTGGACCGAAGCTTCATGTGTGTTTAGAACGAAAATGGTGTGTCCTACGCACTTGCAACAAAAGGCCCACATTTGTTATGTAAGTGACACTGCTCAATATACAAGCATAAAACATTACAAAATCCTGACGGTACAAAAGTTGAATACAATAAGATGGCCGCCAACCGTATTATTTTCATTGCCGCGGAATGTATAAACATATGTTTGCTGTAGGTTAAGGATTCCAATAACAGAAAACAATGTTTGGAGTATTGTCATTTAAAGTCACTTAGTTTCCGATATTTCAGGAGATTACTGTTTGCAAATGTTATTTTCAAGGGGTCATTCCTGCCTTAAAATTGCATGTAGGTACAAAGTGTCCTGTATATTTTCTACTTAATTTTTTACAAGGAATCAACTCCTAGAGTTTGTCGGTGATTTTTAGAGACACGTTGTATAGGCATTGGCCTATTTGACCTTATTTTTTGGTTATAGTCTCTTGGCCTGTTTACTAGGTATTCTATGGGTTATTCCTGTTTGTCCTCCTGACAAGAACAGTTGATACTATGCTGCACTATGAGTTGTACGTCATAACGAATTATTCAAAGCAGGAAATCACAGATATGTGTTTGATATATGGGCTCGCGGAATGTAATATCATAATGACATAAATTAATGAAAATAAATAATAGAAAACATCCAGAAAAGAAAATTTTCCAGAGGTTACACGAACGCCTACGAGAAACAGGCTCATTTTAAAAACCGAGTGTCTGACGGTGACAAACCATTTAGTTGTCGAACTGTTAATCTCTAAGAGCGGATTTTGCAGCATGTTGAAGGATATGCTTATACTAATATCCGAAGAATAGCAGCAGTAGAGAACGTTGGACATGCGACAGTTTGGATAGTTATGCAATATCAACTACTTATTCCGTAGGATGTTTTATGTTGTACAGGCATTTAATAGCGATTATTATCTTTCAAGCATCAACTTTCGTACTTGGTTTCAGAAGATGTCAATCGGTGATCTGTCTTTCCTTCCCCGGAGATGGAATCTTCAAATTTCATAATACTCATCCATTGGCTTAAGATAATACACGTGTTAATAGTCTATCACTACACTTAACATCAAATAAGCATCAGTATATGATCAGGAATAATTGACGACAATTTAGTAGGACCTATTGTTCTTGGTAGGAATTTAGAAGGTGAGTTTTATCTAGATATACTCAAAAACCAGCAGCATGATCTTTTAGAAGACGTTCCCCTCGATATTGTACGTCGCATGTAGTTTGTGTTTGATGGTACACTACCAAATTTTAGCCGAATATCGGTAAATTTCGTGAACAAAATTTTTTTGAACAAACTGATAGATATTGTGCAGGACTTATTAGCTGGAATGCACTTTCTCCAGACCTAAATATATTGAATTTTATTTGTGGGCAGTTGAAAACAATTGTGTATGAAACACTAATTTTCAACATTTAAATACGTCGTTTGCATATCCAAGAAGGCTCCCAACTTATTAGACAACAGTTGATATTGTTGAGAGAATACGATAGTATACCAATACGACGACGGCAGGCGTGCGTTCGTGCTGAAGGTAGTCGTTTTGAGTACATTTTATATCGATAAGCAGCACCGCATTATTGCAGTACAAATAGGACTATAACTTGGAAACAAGGTCAAATAAGCCACATGTTTATAAGATATTTTTCATTCATAGTGTGTTTCCTGCCCACTAGCTATTTGGGTTTGACACGTTATAAAAAATTCTGTACTTATAAAAAAAAATTCTGATATTGACTCATACTAGGTCCAACCGTTTCACGAAACATGAAACCTGGTGCCATCATTCGGGTGTAGTGGAAAAAACATGACGGATATATACTGGAAATAAATATAAAGCAGGTGTGTTCTGAAGCATAAACTCCGTCTTCACAATATACCTTCCTAGACAACGTAGATTTACTTTTTAAGAAACTCTGTTTTATATTAGTCTACCCAACCAGATTGTTGTCTACAAATATATTTTTTGTGCTGTGCAATTTCCATCCTTACGAAAATAAGTGGGGATAGTAGTAACAGATGAAATTCAGAAACTGTAATTGGTAGACTCTATACATATTTCTTGTGTATGTACGACCCAGAAAATTCGCTAGAACTTTTTGGCAAGTAAACTAGACTTAGCAATTTATTGCCTACTCTTTTGCTGGGATCCAGTTTTCTATTTGACTTTGACTAGCCACATGTTAAATGTTCAGAACATCTGTTTGACTTAAGTGGCTAGTCGCTTGTCAGAAATTTATTCAAGAAAATGTATAGCGTTTCAGTGGACAGGTGTTTGTTAGAAATGTGTTTTGGAAATACGTTTCAAATGAAAACAAAAGAAAGTTAGAAAGTTAGAAGTCCACCTCGCCAGGGACTGTTCGCATGTTTCCGACTCTGCTTGTGTTGTTAAATTTCTCTACCAACAACACTCCACGTCATCTGAATCTCAGGAGAATATTTTATTCTCAGTTTCGTATGTTGTTAAACCGTATTTAAATTTTAACTTTCTAGATAAAATTTAATATAATTGTTTAAAGTCAAACCATTATCACAGGCTAACCAAGAGTCGGATTGCAAAGAAATTGCCAACGTGATACTCTTGTGACTTCAAGGAATACTTTACCAAAACCTAACTTTTTGTCAAAATTTATTTTATGAAACCTATACGAGTAAATATTCTAAGTTAAAATACTCATATTTACGGCAAAAATACCTATGAAATTAAATTTTCAAATGATTTATCATTTTTATCAAGTTGTCGTTGATATAATATCACAAAGGCAAAAAAATATCCTCAATATCAAGGGGAAAAAAAAGATTTTTGGCTCTTGAAAGACCGTTGTAATCGCAGCCAGGCGTAGTGGAGTTGGCGATGATATTCTGACAGGCAGGTGGCTACTACAATTCGCGCCATGGCGACGTACTCCCCGCTTATTGTTTTCACGACGTAAATCAGATCCAGACGAAGCGGAGAAGAGGATGAGAATAGAGTTACTTATCACCGCGCTCTCTCTTGCTGTACGTACAAGTCACTGCTGTTATCGTTACGTTCCGCACGCGCTGCCACACTGTTCTCCCGCCTCGGCGTTCTCAGGTCTTCTAACCTCTAGCTACGGTGCGATGCCCAGTTAAGAAATTCAGTCTCAAGACGTAAGTTCGCCACATAAATTTCGTAAACCTGCAGTGCTGTTGCCGCTTGTAGTTCGTTTTTATTCCGTCCCCTCTTTCCCATGGACAATATGAACAGAATGACCGATCATCTACTGCGCATATCCGCAATCCTGACCTACCCCACACCGACACAACTGTTGAAAGTCACATGGTCAAAACTGAAGTTTTGTATATGTCTTAATATCCAAAAGACGGGAAACTTTTACATGAATAAAATACTATTTTGAAAATATGAATTTAATTTAATTGACTAAAAAATCGGTCAGAGGAAATATACAAAAATTCCAAAGCACTTGTTTACATAAACCGTGTTATAAACTCAAATCCTAACAACATCGTTTGTGATAGTAATACTGGCAGAATATCAGTTCTATGTTAGCATGAAACTTGGACGCGCACTCTACCTCATTTTCCCTCAATGGCGTTTCCTCAAAACACCTGAAATATAATCGGCTCTCAAGAGACCGATGTCAAGAAATGCCGAGACCTTTCCACTCAATTCCACTCCACAGGTTATCTCGTTCTAGTACTAGTGATATAATATAATACTAGTATTACAATATAATAGTAAAATGTAATATTAGTAGTATAAAACGTTATCTGAGGTTTGAAAGTATATTGTAATTTAATGCTAGTACTATTTCACTGATACATTTTACATAACTAAGTTGCGACCTCAATAATGGATTACAAAAAAATAAATATTCTTAGAACTGGCAGCATACTATTTTAACAGAATACATGATCGTATACAAATGTGTTTTGTTTAGATTTCATTAATTTTCTCCATCAAATGTAAAATGTAGTCTTCTGAAAAGCGTGATCTTTGTTTGTGTACATATATCGGTATCCAAAAGAATCGGGTGCAATTATTCTACGATTCAATAATCCAAGAATACCAATATTTTAAAACCGCCATCATCGACAACAATAAATTTGAATATCAAAAATTTCTTCTTCTCTGTTACATACTGGGTATCATAGGAATCTATTTCTTTTCTATCAACAATTAACTGCTTTGAAATAACAAACTAGAAATTTTCCTGCCTTTATATGTCAAAACTTTTGTTAGGAATTAAGTGTATTAAAATATTTCATACAGGTATAAATATTTTGAGACAGAAATGTTCGTTTCAATTATTTTGCTGACTCACATGATGATTGAATTGATGGCTTACAGTTGACTTACTTAAATATTTTCTCTATGTTACCTTAACTGAGGCTTAAAATCTAAATCTATTGTTCTACAAACACAACTCTAAATATCCACGAAAGTATTACATTAGCGGAATTGTTAGAAACCGTTTAATAATTTCCCAAAATAATTTAGTACTTGCACGACACCTGTAATGACTAATGAAAAAGGTCTTTCTAACTTATTGCACTGTAAGTAGTTAACGCGAAACGTTTAAGAAAATAAAAATCCATTGTAGAAACCTCAGTTTCGAGTAATTGGCAAGGCAAGCAGAGCCAATTACGTGCACAAAAGGAGGCGGAAACGTAAATGGCCCCATTAAAGGAATATCATTGCGAAAAGAGCTGTCAGGAACACTCCAGATACCCGTATCTGTGAAGTGCCTGGCGCATGCCTGAAGCAGGCCTTCGGAATGACGTCATAGCTCACGGGCCTCCAAGGAGGGTGTTAACTAGGAAAGGGTGGAGGGGTCCGTCATATACAAGCCGGCGTGGCGGCGGCTGCAGGTAACGTTCGCTGTTTTAGACTCCGTATTAAGGCGCATCTATTCCTTGCGCGCGGGCGCCTTAACGCGATATGTTAATTGCCTTCCCCTTGCCGGCTGCCGTCGTGCCACGAGAGCTCATAACGCGCATGTGTGGCAGTCGGGTTACAGAGACGGGCTGGTTAAGTAGGGGCTGGAAGTGTTTGGCGTCATTCTTACCCCCTCCCCCCCGGGACAAAACCCGCACCTCCGCGAAGTAAACACGGTTTGCCTGGAGGGAGTCGCCAGTTATTTTACACCCTCCGCCGCCGCAGTATGTTTGGCTGTGTACCCACTTCCAGGATGGTATAAACGGCCGACATTTGGGAACCGAACACGAGCGCTGCTAAGTTTCCTGCTTTATGTCAGCGCCGCAGTGGCTTAAGCAGCAACCTGGCTTATTTAAAATCGACTTTACGGTAGTTAGGTGGGATTTCATTTAAACTCCAGTAAGACACGTGGCACTATGAGCTGAAACAATTTTCAAACGACGAACCTTCGGCTCAGTGGTCGCGCTGCTCCGTTAGATAAACTTAGCGAAGCCACATAGCCGTAAAAGATGTAACTGGTATCGCTCCTCATTAAGCTGCTAGAGATGAAGTACGGGCCAAAATCCTATATAGTTTTTTGTTTCAATTTCATCATTAAATTATCAAGTGGCTTCATTCTTTCGCGTGACTTTTAGTTAAAAATGTAGGACAAAAATGGATAAAAGGTGAAACGGTAGCTTAACAAAATATTTTGCATAGGTAAGTTACATATATGAATATTTTTTCTCCACCAGCATTAAAAAAAATTATAGAAAATGTCCACATATTTGGGTATAACGTGTGCATTCTAATGTATAACATAAAATTTGCAATATGACGTTTTATTTGTGTTTTCTAGCACATAACATACCAAAATAAATCTACATAATTTAACATTTGAAAACATTGTTTAAATAAAGTGGAACTACTTTATGAAAGATGTTGGCTTCTTTAGCTAACATTTCTGCGCCGTGGGTTGATCCCTTTCAGTTCTTGCAATCCTCGGCACACCTCCAGTTAGCCTGTTTGCCTCCCACCATTAAAACCCTAAAATACTGTTTTACAGTTTTTAGAACACTTATTAATAGTATACACTGTCAAAAGAGGGCAAATAAGATCAACACCGCAGGAGCAGATCAAACATTAACATCTATCTAATTGTAACTCACCTGAAAATACTTAATGAGAATAATTACTAACAGACGCCGGTTTTTACACACACACAAATAGCCGTGGAGGGCCTGCCGGCCGTGTACCTGATGGCAACCCTGTTGGTGCACGTGGTGCCCCCATCCGTGGTGCCGCTCGTCGGGGTGCCGGGGAACCAGTCGTGCCCTATGTGGTTAGGGTATTTTGTGAGCCTTTCTCCTCTTAAATAAGTGATACTGTACATTCCAAAAACTATTACTCAATGAGGACCTAGGGTATTACACATATTCCTTCCTTCTAACTGTCTTTCTACACACACTTGACAACGAAGCGTCTTTGTTGGGAAGAAAGTTTAAAAGTACACGTTATTAACCAAAGCTATTAGAATTTGTTTATTTCTTCATTTCTGGTGGGTTAACTGGATCCTTGTTACTGTCGTCATATACTCACACATGCATTTAGCCTTCAGTGAATGGCGTAAGTTCCAAAAATGGTCACACTCACACATCACATAATGATTTATTGGAAAGAACAATAATCTGAGACTATATAACAAGGCAATGTGGTAGGTGATAAATAAATGTATCAAATTTTTAAAACCAACTTTACTTTCTCGTGATCTCATTTCGACGACTAGGGCATATCCAAATTCAATTTTATAATGGTGTACTTGCATCCTTGCATACTTTGCTTACATTTGACACCAAACTAGAAGAATTTGAACAGGTAGTATTGTTGGCTTTGAAAACAACTACTAGTCAGTTAATCGTTTTTAATGAATGTCTATTTCAGCGAAAAATGACTTGATAAATACCGAAAGTATTGGGTAAAATCAAGGTTTAAATATTATTTCCAATTCACTTGAATAACATTTTATTGCTATGCTAATTGTGTGTTTGTTTCAATTTCGATTGCTTGTTTTACCTTAGATTTTGTAGGTTACGAGCAAATAGGTCTAATACGAATGTTTTGTTTCAAACATTTTTAAGGTGCACTTTCCGATAATTATTAACTTTGTTTAATCTTCTACGAAGTAGTGATGTTGCTCTATTAGAATCCAATTAAAATAATCATGTCGGATAGCACTTACGATGTCACTTCCGGGACAGGTAAGCACGAGTACGTTCTCAAGACGAAATCAGACATGGCCTTAGCTGGTTCCTGCCAGAATGGGTTAACTGCAATAAATGTTTTGTGTATAATATATTAGGGTGTAGGGGGTATATCTTTATTCATAAATAACAGGAAGGTAATTTGCTACGAACGGTTATAATCTGTTAAACCGTATACGTGTATCAATACATCAGATACTACAAAGTAATTACAACTTATAAAGTAAATAGACACCTTAGTAGGAACTGTTTAAATTGTGTTCATATTATTTATTGTTTATGAAGCTATTTAAAAAAAGGGATTACTTTTCTCCTTTAACTCCTTACTACTGATGTACTCGGACGGTTACCAAGCCGTTTTATGAACCACGTGAAAGTAATTGAAAATCTAGCGCTTCTTTCTGAGACCTTGCTTAGGGTGCGATGATTCAAATTCTAGATGGTCCAGGTTTAATTCGAATTTTATTTGATTTGTAGCAACACTAAAGTAATTTCAGGTTATGAGATAGTGCGAGATCTTAAGTGGAAGAAAAATTATTCTTTGGATGATCAAAAAGCAAACTGTGAAGCAAGCCCTTATTTTTTAGATAATTACAAATCCATGGACAGACGTTCCTGCCATTGTTACCCTTCCAGAAACTTTAAACCAATAAATGCAGCATATCTATATTTACAAATATTGTATTACTATATGAAATATTATTTCTTACAGATAATTTTTCCGTTTTGCTTGTGTTTGTGTCGACGATCGCTGTGACGCAAAATACATGAATTAATAGTTGGCATATACATTAAAAGAGGAAATGAAAAATTTAAAAACTTATGATTAGGTGACAATGTTCTTACTATTCCTTCTCTCTTTTCTCTCTTTCTTTTGTCTATGCTGTATTCTGTTTTCTTTGTGTTCGTTTGTCTGGTTCATTTTAGATTTTTTTAAGTGGGTTTCTTTCCGTACCGGCGTCGTAACCCCACCTATGTAGTGTGGTAACACAGAACTGGACAACATTTAAAACAAAAATTTGCATAATACAATAAGTAACACCATATAATCTCTCCAAAAATGTAAATGCTAGCAAACGTAGTGCATAGTCCTTGGGCCTAATGTTCGGGGAACCATGCATATGATCATGCCATGTGGATAGTAAAGGGGGAGTGAAATGCAGGAACGAAATAGGTCGATCACGCCCCCCACTCGAGATGGATGTGAGGACGGCTGCCTGGAAATTGTCCTGGACTAGCTCCAGAAGAGAGATATCTACACTGAAGAACATGAATTGCAAAAAAACCATATTGTGTGATGTAAAAGAAATATTAAGTTGAATATTTTTTTAAAATCATGTTTGGAAAACATTTTATTTCTATTATATACATATATCCCTTTTCTTCATATTAAAAAAATACTACAGCTGCCGGGCTAATAGTATAAAAAAAATTAGAAAATAAATTAATTTCCAAATACATTGGAAAAAAAATTGTGTTGAATATATTTTAGCATAAATAATTTAATTAAGAGAATATAAATGAATCATAAGGAAAATTTATTTTACCATAAAAAACTCATTTAAGAGAAAATAAAATAATCCTATTGAATAAAACTGAGTATGGATAAATAAATAAAACAAACATTTTTAAAAAACTATTTATTTAGTACACAGTCAATACACAACACAATTATAATAAATGAGTTCATATAGTGCTCGAAATATGATAAAAATCAGCTTCTTACGAAGCATTGCACTAGTCTCTGGATCGTAGTGATGTCCATCGGTTCCCGATTGGTCATCCACCTCATCATAGCCGCAGTGCAGATCTTGCAGTTCTTTAACAGTTGACTGCGCGACATCTGCCTCGCCAATGCTGGAACCACTGTCAACGGCAGGTCCGATGGTTCCGGCATCCACTGCTCCAGCAAAACATGCTGCTAGGCGGCGACGATGAGTAGGTGCAGATTTGTTTCCTGAGCTGGAGGTAGAACCATTTACTGTAGTACTGACACCAAGTGCCAGGCTCCAATGCTGTATTTGCAGCATTTGGTTGTCTGGGTGGAAGCATCCTTCTTGAACCCAGGATTCTGGGAGCAGACAGATTATGTATGCCCCACCTAGGACAGCTGCACATCACAAGCTGGTGTGTTGGTGATTGAAGGCATCTGGGCCGGAGCGATGATTTTATCCACTTTGCAGGTCAGCTGCGTCTGTGGCGTCATGCGGAAAATGCCGCAGGCCGATGCTCCCGGACAGTCAACTTGAATCTGCGTTTGTTCGTAGACGATTAGAAAATGCACGAAACACCAATGCTGCATGCCACCACCATCGCAGATCTCGGTATAGGTGTGCATCTTTCCAATTTTTCGCGATGAAACTGTATTCAATGCTACTGTAGTTGGGTTTTTGGTGCTTGCGTAAATGTTCGTAGGGCAGAACATTGCCATCTTGAGGAATGGACCACAGTGATTCGACTAAATGAGCACACATCACATTTTCCCCCCTCATATATAAAACGGATGCTGATCAGGTGTGCCACAACACAAAAATAATTATCTTACACTTCTCATGACTTCTAGTCTAGTCGTAACTCATCGATTCATGGACCTAGGATGATGCACACCATATGCGGAGAAGCTGCGACAGGTCAGACGTGTCGCTGCTGGTGGTCTTAAAGTTTCATAAGTTTGCGCAGCGAAGGACAGCCATACTCTAACTCCACAAAGATAATTTCATCTTCGCTTTTGCACAAGTCTCTCAACAATTTTTTCTGCTCGAGACCCAACATGTAAACCGGTCCTTGCCGATACTACATCAACAAGTCACGCAGATAGTTTCCCACTCGATGGTACGGAATATTACATTTGCCCCACTACATTCCATGGTAGTACTTGGTCAGCCAGTCGTTCGCCTTCTTGCTTTTCTTGTCTAACAGTTTCCAAGAATAAGGTCAGGGGGGTGGGGGCGAAATGAGCGCATGCACATATTACCATCGTCGTCTTAGGTCTCTGCGATCTCCTAGAGTATGTAGCAAATGTGACTCTGGAAGACTAGCAGATAACACTACTCCTGATACAAACTCAGGTGAGAAGCAGTGATCATTCTGTTTATATATGATTAGCTCACCATGTTTTCCAGCCCCGAAAAGCCACCGTAGCTCACTACTCTGTTGTGCAATATCAAACAGTACACGGCACTGTTAGCAGGCATGTTTTCCTTGGAATTAATTTCTATACGACAATCCACCATGCCATTTCGAACTAGCTCATTTTGTTTGTATGTGTCGAAGACCAGCAATTGCGCCTTTACACGGAATCTTTCTCGACTCATGACGAGGTAGGACTTGCGCCCATAGTAGGAGGCTTTAAACTGAGTATACATATAATACACCGAAGTAAATCCTTCTTGGTCTAAGGAAGTGTTCAAATCCATGTAGGGGTAACATTCACTATACAAAAATATTTTTACATTCTTCACATTGCAGTGGTCCAAGGTCGATTTTGGTCTGCCGAGATGCTGTGTTGCTTGTTGGTTTGAATTGTCAGTAATATGTAAAAGGGGTTTGTCCATGTTTGAAGACATCTTCAAGACTGAGTGGTTTCGTATGGCGAACGACAGGAATGGGTAAGTAACCAAACTTCAGCGCCTAAAGGTTATGTCGAAGATTTTTTCTTTCTTGATGTAATTCAGTAGCTTCATGCATTCGCGGGTGCTCGGAGACATGTGGGGAACGAACCATTCAATGTTGGTCAGGGTTACAGCGTAGGTTTTTTCCGGCTGCCTAGACATCTTCGAGATGCGAGGGGGCTAGCATTATCATCAGTTATTACTTGGCTCCTATTATATCTTCATATAATCGACAGCGGACTACAGTAACATCGACAGTGGCATGCTTGCCTCTAACTAGCCTTCTGTGAAGATGGAAATGTTGTAGCTATCTTCCATTCCCCATCCCACCATTTTTACCATGTCATGATTGTTAGTCATAAAAAAGAGGTAGTATTTTATCGTGGTGGTTATGCACACATCCCGCGTTTCGTCAGTAGTACTACCATGCAGTTCGTACATTACTAACACGAAAAGGTGCTGTATACTATTGCGAACGAACATTATGGTCGTGGGGTTAGTCCCATCTTATTTTGTGAACGTACCTTGGATGCGCAGGAAGGATTGCGAAGGCAGTTTGTAAAAATCTTTACGTTGTATCGGGTTTCTAACTTCATGCCCGAGGACATATGGTCCGGTCAGATACGGCTGGTTTCAATACAGTATTAACTTGTCGATTCTGTTCTCGAATTCCGCCTGCTGGGTCACACTCGATATGTTGTCGTCTTCCATGCCTGTTAACTTGAAACCCTAGGCTATGTAGAAACTGCTTGTTGGCACATGTTAGCACACCATTGACTCGAGATTTACTGGTCCTGGGTTTGAAACTGCACTGATATTTATGCACAGTATGCCTAGCAAAACTTAATCCCATCATTCGAGGCGGAGACACAAAGTGATTCCTTTGTTTCTGAAGTTTATCTGCTTATCATCCTGATCCAGGATCGTCACAGCCATTTAGTGCACGCTCTTTGCGATTTCGGGAATGTAAAATATGATTTTTTGAACTTCGACCATTTTATATAATGGTGGGGTGGTCAGAACGAACTCGTTAAGAATATCGCTGGCGTTACTATTGATGTAGCAGCTGCTCGCCAAATTAAACTTTATGTGTATCATATTCACCGGAAATTTTTTCACTGGTCGCGAGGATTTGTGGATTTTACCAGCTTCATGGATTTGCATCTCGAACCCCAGCACTGGTCCGATGGTACCTGGTTCGGTGAAATCGATATCTGTACCGCAAAATATTTGTGCCGTCAGCATGTTTTGGTTACCGTGTAATTCGAAAGTCACATCTCATGGTATGGATATATTTATGGAATTGGCGATGTCCTACAATTTGTATGCGCTGGTGTGAATTCTGATTTCCTTCACATATCCGGCCACTTTGTACCGGAATTTGGATTTCATGTTTTCTATTATGTTGGATTTGGAGTTGTAAATTTGAAAATCCGTACGTCCGACGACCCACTCACCTTCCAGCTCCAAGGGTGGTAAAACATCGCCCTAAACTCGGATGTCTTTTACCACTTAGAATGATGGACACCGACATTCTCTCTGGGGAATATAGATGCGAACACCTTTTTATGTGAACGGCTAACGGACAATTATTCGCCTACAGTTTCTTTTTATTCCACCGCACCAGAAAGCGAAGGATCAAGTGTCCTCAGCTCCACATGTTCGGTATATGCTTCATTTCGTAGTTGTACGTCAGTTTGCAATTTTTCAGGTACTGGTGCAGTTTGGGTTGTGGACGCAAATTACCGAAACTGTCATGGTATGCTGCACATTTGCCACGTTTGAAATAAGTTACCCAGCGTGTACCAGGCCCGGTTGTCGTGTCCAGATTGCTAGCAGCAAATTCGTCATGTTTGAGTTGGGGGGCAAAGCATCTCGCATGAACACACCGCGGAAATGAGGTATCTTAAATTTGCATGCAATCAGTTCCAAATACACATTCGTGAGCGGTCGTTTCAGTAGAGATTTCATTAGTGCTTCTTCCTGCTCTGATGCTTTACCTTTCTCGCACCTCCTGCTCAGTAGGGCCATTGTATGTAAAGTCCTTGACCACTTTTTTACTCACAGCAATAGCTTCCAGTTTACAGTAGTGGCTGTGATTAACTTATAATTGCTTAAGATAGTTCGAGGCTTGTTTCTCCACACTTATGCTTTTCATTATGGACCCTGCGATACCACCCAGAGCACCGATTGCAGGTATCAAGGCGGGAAGGAATCCTACTGTCTTTTTCTTCCCTCTCCTCTTGGAACATCGTCTCGCTACCATCGCCCCATACCCATTTTCACCTTGGCGTTCATCGTGTTAGAAACGCCCCTCTAGGCTACTTTTTCACTGAGTCTGGTATCTTGGGCGTGACGTATTTCGTCCGCCCTATGCAGGAGTATCTTTTCTGCCTGGTGCCTGGCTTGCAGTTCCTTGAGCTGGGAATAAACCATATTGTGCTACTTGCATGCCTCGTCGAGCGCATTGATGCCCATATTACCAGGTGTTAGCTTTTAAGATAGCTTGTTCCCAGCTCGCAGAACTTGTATCCGGGCATGCACAGCTCGAAAGGCAGATTGTTGATCAGCATATCGACGATCCCCCTTCCAGATTTGATCTTTCTTTTACTAGTCATAACACGCTACTGCACTACAAACCGAAATATGCCCGACCTTTATATGTTTTCGCTTCAGTATCATAAATATAATCAAGCCAGGTGTTAGTATTTCCATCCGCATCACCTAAGAAGATGTATCCTGACACGATGCACATCATGGCAGGCTGTTGCTCAATACGGTAAGACGATTGATTAGCAGACCATCAGGTTACGGCAAGATGTGGGTTCTTCTCAGCCTCTTGAAGGAACCGAAAGATCTTAAATTCGAGAACAAGTAACTGAAATCAAAATCACTCAAGCAACCAAAATACCTGTGTCTAGCACAAGTACTACAGGCTGTGGAATGCCTATGCTATTTCCCTTGCAGCAATAATGAAACCATTCCGCCACCGAGCAAAGCATTTCCAAACTCTGTATTTATTATCAGCGATGTATCATGTGAGAAACTGACTCACACCCAGGAGTACTTTAGCATAGGATGGCAAGAGAACATGGACTGTGTGTACTTGAGTCAAAACTATTCACAATTTGCCGAAACAGCTACTATGCAATAATGTGAATTTCCTTGTGTTGTTTCGCATGAACGATACGAACTTGCGATATGCATACGATGACCTTGTCAATATGGATATGACATTCGCCAAGTTTAAGGATATGTATTCTTTGTGCTGGAGCAAGTAGTACAGCATATTGGTGATCGATAAGAATTCGCTAGTATGTAAGGGAAGGCACAGGTGTTGCTTCGATCAGTTTATAGTAAGAAGCCGACCATGAATCACAATGCCATTTCCAAGTTCGGACATGGTCTATGCTCCGATGAAGATTGGAATCGGTTTATGGGCGCTTGCTTCACCATGTTCACAGGAGACTGTAGCTTCTTGGGCAAAATATCGAGAGTGTAAAAAATGAAGCGGTGGAAGATTTGGTGGCCATCAACTGGCACATAGAGGGTGCGGAGTCATGTATAATAGACCTGATCAACATGCCAAATGCACAAAGAGGAGACGAATTGAAGGCTTTTCAAATATGCTAACATCAAAACTGGCTGCAAAAACCGATGTTACGAGGCATTGCAAGAAGGTGCTGGAGGTGTGCATCAAGATACTATAAATCGAAAATTCACTTTCGCCAACACGAGAGTGAATATGTACATATACATGTGTGGATGTGAGTTTATACCATTCTATGAATGATGGCAGACCGAACCGAAGTGACGACTAGATGCAGCGGGCCATCGAAGCTGTTTGTGCGTAATGTTTACTGGTGAAAATTTGCAGACTGGCTTTCGAGAATCGAAGGAAAGAGGCTTACAATCCGATAACCAGCTTTCTCGACGAACTTGGTCGTAAGGCCAGGAAGAAATTTTGCCTCGGCCGGATATCAAACATGAAATCAAGGTGGAAGGACAGGCCCGATGTGTATATGGAAAAGAAGTCCGGAACTACCTGAATAGGAAAGGGGCATCACTAGCGACGAAGACGATTTATGCCTGATCGATTTGCTGCATTCGCGAGAATGGAAACATATGTGAGAGCATACCAGAGGTGGGCACCCTGGTAAGGCACTACATCGTGTCCTACTCCAATGAACAGCAACAAGATGTACAGCTTGTGATACCATAATGAAAAATGGTTTCTCGGAAACAAGGAAGTGATTGTTTTTTCCAGGAGATGTGAGGCAGATCGACAAGCACAAGGTGAAAATGACGCATTGTATGTTCATACTTCTGTTTCGTAGGCATCCCGGACACTACACCCAATCGGATTTGCACAAGTACCATCGCCTACTACAGTCCAGGCGTTCTCAATACGTGAATTATAACACATCAATAGGGCGATTTAAGGACACAATGCATGCGAAATTCGGTATTACCGCAGGACTGCTTCCACAATTGGTCGAAGCTATTGGATCGGTTCTGATGCAGAAAACCTATGCTAAACACAAGGTAGACTACATGTTTTGGGATGATCCAAACAAACTCGTCGATAGACTATGACTACTGGTCACTTCGCAGTTTGTGGACAACCAGTCACACACCAACGAGATTATATCCATCATCGAAGGACTCGTCGAAGCTAGCTACATCACGAGATGACCAAATATACGTTTCTGGGGAATCGCACAGGTCAGCCTGAAGGAATTATCCTCACGTTATGAAAGGGCTGGATGATACTTTCCAATCCTAACTGATCGAAATGCAAGACTTTGCTCATACAAATAAAGGTCAGTACTACATTTTGACCTTAATGTATATGTTTTCGAAGTATGTTTGTTCCAAACTGCTGAAGTCGAAGAATGCATGTGATGCCACTGAGGCCATGGCGGATATGTTAAGAGTAGAACATATACCGAAAAATCTCCACATCGACAATGGTAAAGAATATTTAAATGCTACTTGACAAGCACTGAGAAAAAGGTATGGCATAAATCACTATTCCATGTACTCTGAACTCAAGACTAACATAGTCGAGCATTTTCACAGTAATTGGAAAGCCAAATTGTGGAGACATTTTATGGCAAATGGAAATTACAAGTGGCTTGAGCTACTGCTAAGATCGTCCACGAGTATAACTCTACTGTTCATTCTACCACTTGTATGAAGCCCGAAGAAGTCAAGGGCGACTTGATGCTTCGGACCAAGTCTGCTATTCCGACGAAGAGGGACCCACGCAAGCCTAAAGCCAAAGTCGGTGACCTGGTGCGCATTTCCATACAATGTGGCGTTTTCTGCAAGGCCTATCTTCACAACTGGTCTGTGGAATTGTAAAAGGTGGTTCGCATACGACATACATGACCGCGCATCAATCACATTGAGCACATACGTGGCGAACCCATCGTCGGAGGCTTTTATCCAAGGGAGATCCAGCCTACGAAGTTTCCAGGTGTTTATTTGGTGGAAAAGGTGCTGAAACATGTAATGGATGCATGTATGTGAGGTGGCTCGGACACTCGAAGGGTGACAATTCCTGTGTCGATAAGAAAGACATTCTGAAATGTGACTTATCAACGTTTTTTTTAATGTAATGTTATGAAAATGTATTTTTCAAAATAAAAACATGTTTTACCTTCGTTAACATTCATTATTTTATTCTTGCCTGTCTTTATATGCAAATATTGCAAGATTGAATATAGCTCTGTGAAAAAAACTAAAACCTTTCTTCTAATGCAAGTTGACTTAGTCTATCTGACACTGAGCAGGTATGAAAACCACTTGAAAACTCATTTGCAGCTACCTGATGCTGTGCAGGTGCAGACCTCATTGTCATACCACACTGTGAATGCGCGAAAACGACTTTGAAGCATGTATGATTGCACATTTGCAGTTACCTGATGCCATGCAGGTGCAGACCTATGAAAATGCTACATTGCACNTCGAACACCTGCGGCCCTGAATTTGAATATGGCCATTTATAATGGGATTCTACCAGATTTATTCGCACAGGATGCAGAGATCAAGGTCAGTCCACATGCACCGGGCTCGGGGTCGTCAACATTTCCCCCCTTCCTTTCATCACAGTGGCATCTAGATGAAGGCCTGTTATTACAAGCGTCTTGCGAGCCTGCCCGCGCATCCTGACAGTTTAATTCTCATAACACACAGATCTGAATATAAACTGGTTTTTTCATTAGACATTGTTAAAACAAAAAAATTTAATTTTCTTTTTCTTTATTACAGGGTCCTACCTGCAATACACCATCGATTTACTATAAAAATAAATAAATATATATTCATTGACAAAACTATTAACAATTAGAAGTAAACTTGGAAATTTTAGAAATTCTAGGTACCTAGTGGGCCGAAATTATTTAAATATTATTTTTGGGTGTACAGGTTTTTGTGAGGGAGGAGGAGGAAAATGTGCCCCCCCCCCCCGGATACTTTTGCTACCGAAGTAGCAAGTCGATATATTGTAACAAAATTTTTTTTTAATGGAATTACGATCTGCAGCGACATTCTAAACCGATATAATTACAAAAAAATCTAAGCTGGCAGGTCGATACTTTTAAAAATTTTTATTTTGTTAATTTTTCTTATTAAAATAGGTTTTTTTGAATAATTTTTTATGAAAATAATTTCTAAGGATGATGCGGGGATGCACATCCAATATGGCGTCGAGTTTTTGGCTGTGACAACAAAGATGGTGGACCGCACCGACCAACAAGGCCCACGTACGCGCCAGTGAAGTTATGGCGGAAAAATCCTACCTCCTATCCCCAAAACCTGTCCCAAAGTCGGCCAAACATATCTTCCACAGCTTATTATAATCATATAAAAAGTATCGGGTCGGCGGTCGCTCTGTGGTTCTAAACCCACTTTTTATCTTGACGGGCGCATTTGTCACCTGTGTAAATAACTGTGCGACGAGCTTACTGCGTTGGGTGGCCGCTGATGTTAAAATTGTCAATGTTACTGGCTACATCAGTGGCTGTTGAAAGTGCGCTGGAGAATGGAGACCGTAACGTCAACTAGACAGCCACATATACGCTGTCTAGCGGAATTCAGCCAGCCATACCGTGCGATGTAGGCCGTTAAAACGGGCCCGGTGCCCAGAGGCGTCACTCTCTTTCAAATTTTAGCGCTAGTTGGTGCACTAACATGCTGTTGAGTACCTGTATTTCAATTCGCATTACTGCTGAAAATATCAGCTGTATTTCAAGAATATCGCAAAATTTGCTACTCGCAGTGAACGAGGTTACCTAAATCGCTCCCCATAGAGCACAGAAACATAATCAAAACTCCGAATACGATGACAAGAACAAGTATTTCGAAGTGATTCTGTATCTGACAAGCACCAAGTGAGCAAGTAAGATAAGAGAATTAGGGTTCTAGGTTTGTCGACACCGTCGCCTCCGAAAACATAATAAGAAATCTGCGGCGGCGCGGATCAGTTCTTACTCCTGTTGTTGTTATCACCGTCGTTGGCATTTTTACTGTAATATTGTGTAAAACGTAGTGTAATACAAGTGGCTACATTCATAGCACTACGACAAATGCCCAGTAGATATATCATAAGCATAATTCTAAATAAAAATGGTTCTGAGAGTGTTAACGAGGTGAGGAGACTTGTAGGTGACATATATAACTGTAATTACTTTTGTGACATGACTCACGTTTTGCAGCCCTACCAATCTGTTCTTCACATAACAGAACACTGGCAGAAAACATACTTCACACGTAGAAACAGACTGGACTACACTACAGTAAATTAAACCAGAAGAGAAATTAGTTTTAGAGTTTACTGAAAAAGAAATTGGAATACCAGTTTGAAAGCCACTGGAGAAAATAAATTAAAATATTCTAGAAAATTAGGTAATACAAATTCATCTCGCAGGCCTCTCTTTTTCTTGGATTCTCACAATATCTTTCCTAGAACGACTCACGGGTCTCGGGTGTCTCTAAAGTCCTTGGCACCTTAACAAGTACAACCGTGCTATTACACTCATAACTTTGCACTAACTGTTTGCGAAGACATCGCCTGATCAGGCTCTCTTCATTACGTCGCACTGACTGCACGTCTTCATATCTTCATAAGCATGATTTCAAAACGCGTGACTCTACAATAATTCATATATATATATATATATATATATATAACCAATAAAATAAATTTTATGTGAATAATTTTGCTTGCAGCCTTTGGGTCTGAGTAGTGTAGAATGTTTTTTTAGTTACAGGTAATGCTACGAGCGGCAGTAGTTTGATGATAATTCCTTCCTGGCCGTTGGTTGACCCACATACAGTTTTCATATCACAAAAGTAGTGCGTTACCCTATGAAAAGGGTAAAAGCCGTTTTATATTTAAGTGGTTGTTTCTGGAGTAGCTTAGCATCACTGAAGAGCGATAGCCCGCTGCATGGAAAGTTAGATATGAAGTTCGATAAAACCGTGCCGTAATGCAATCTGCCGGGTGAGGATCTTCCGAGAAGACGTTTGTTGCAGCATAACAGTGGAAAAAAGAACCAGGAAAGGAGAACCAGCTATTCCGAAAAAGTTATGAGATACGAGTCCAAGTACGGAGCAAACTACCGCGCCTCCCAGAGGTGATTACAGAATTAAATAGGCCTATGCGTTAAATGTAGCATTGACAGGTAACGCATACATACGGTCATATTCGTTGTTTGGGCCATTGATATCTTCCAAATTTTTATAGTTAATATAATATTGTAATACAAATATTGATGACCGTGAAGAAGAAAACCTTTTTACAATCATCAGAAATTACCTCTATTATGTGTTTATTCACTAACATGCTTCACAAAAAAATCTCCTTAAGCTTGAAATGTATGATTTTTTTATGTCTGACGAGTGTAATATCTTCTATGTATGTCGTGAGGCAGTTTTTTTCCCCGTTATCACTGCAGACTGACGATCAGAAATAAGAACCGGAATGTAAGCGACCACCAATAAGAACTTACACCTTTCAGCTTTTCATTTCGTATACCTGGCAGATATTTACTAAGATCCTGCTCAGCTATGTATAAGTTAACAGACTGAAAAAAAAAACACAAATGCTAGCTACTGATTGGCTACTAGAAATGAAAACAGTGGCAGCTCAGAGTCCCTCAAATATTTAATAAAACGAATGGAAGAAATTTAAGGAATAATAGAATCATCAGAATCTTTTGAGGTGTAAATATGAATTTAAAAGGGATTGGTTTTGCAATTAAATAAATTATACAGGTGATTGATGCAGAAACTAGATAGCAAATATTACATCAGGGCAAGGCAAATTAAGTTTCCTTGTTAAAATAATTGGATTGCAAATACATTTAAAAATAAAATTTTACAATTTCTACTTAGTTTCAAGCATTAAGAGCTTAATATCACTCAGGGAGTTCGTGTTATCTTTGTGCAACTGGTATAAAAATGTAATTATTTAGTGGTGTAGAATAAAAAAAATTGTTAATATAAATAAGCTGCACGTTGCATAAATAGTTTAAACTTAGCTGGAACTATCACATCCGCTGCTATATTGGTCTTTCTTCGGTTCTTGATATGTACACTTTCCCCTGCACGAGAATTTCACGGGCTTATATTTGCACACCACAGCCCTAGCGATACGGTAAAAGTTTAAAAACATTCGTCGAGAAACTAAAAAATTTTCAACAATATAGTTTTAAATCTGGTTTCCTTATATGCCAGCTAGTATCGCCTCACAGAGTTACAAAAGTATTAAGCATAACAAAATGTTGGCAAATTTCTCTTTTCCAGAAAAATTTATTTCTTCACCAAATGTTATTTAACACAAAATTCCTATCATGTGTAAATAAACTGAATTGACATTTCTGATGGCAGATAATATCTTAACATGCAATACAAATATAAACAATTTCTACTGTATACACGCGTGGTTTTTAGGTTATATAAACCAAACTACGACCTCAAATGATGAAACTAATAAATAAAAGAGGTATATATTTACCATGTGTTACAAGCACGATAAAGATTTGTTATTTCCATTTCACGGCAGAAAACTTTCTTTAAAGATTATCTCACACTGCGAAAAGCAAATAATTTTATGTATAATACTGAATTTGCTCTAAGTTCGATATTATTTAAGAATACTTTTCTTTATTCACAATTTATTAATTTGTGCAGATTAATTATTTGGTAATTTTATTAGTGAGGCCAGTCTATTGGTACATAACTGTTATTATATGACTGCTAACTATAACCGTCACGCATATATAAAACACAACTAGTTAATATTGCGTCATGATGCTATGAAATATATTTACGGTCAGTTGGTCATCATACTTTCTTTTCTGATTACTTATCTAGGATTTGTATTCCTTACTATCACAGGCGATCTCGATTTGACTTTTTGAGCCAATAATAAATTATTGGAAAACATCCTGTAATAAAACAGATGAACGAATTCCTCAACGAATATGGTTTAAAACTCCGTCACACCTATGCATATGAGGGTTACACGTGGGTCGTAGTTAAACTTTCTACTACGTTGGAGCTCGTGTTATAAATAACAGAAGTATATAAGGTGAAAAATATTTGCCTTACCGAACGAAACGTTTATGAATCATGGAGTGGTCAGTGTCATTATGTAAATATTGCCATCAGCTAAAGGTGATTTTTGTCTTCGCGTAAGCATGTCCGTAGCTGTGAAGATATGGCCTGCGGACATGACACACTTCAACTATTGTCGTTTAAGAAACACAATTAGGTGCGTAATGACATGACATCGTTGTGAAATATTACGACTATTTCCATAATAGGCCCTGTGGGGCCGGGTTGGGTGCAGGCTGTGGTCTGGCAACCAGCCTGTAATGGGTGTAAGGTGAGGGGCTGGGTGCCTGAAAGCCGGTCGTGTGGGATGACCGAGTGTGTAGGGGGGAGCCCATAAACCGAGTACCTGGTGGGGCAGCCATAACGGTTATGAAATGGCTACTCCTGTCCGGCCTAACCCTGGTTACAGGCTCTAGTGGCGGTGCCCGGCGCAAGTGTAAGAGCTCGCTCGTCGAGCTCCGGTGGGAGCCGCTCGTAGGAACTAGTGACTCCTGTGGGCGTCTCCCTGCCGTCACGAAAAGCTTCCAACTCATCTCCATTAATGGGGCAGTGATGCGAATATATAGCCTAGCACTGCTCAAGTCCATCTCCACCTCCTCGCGGTATGGGCTGGTAACATGAGGGCCGCCTCATGGCTAACGGAGTGAGGACGACTGAAGGCGGTGATGGCCTGTCTGTGCACAGATGATCAGTCACAGCGAGGTTATGTGCAGTCTCCAGAAGGCTGTATATATTCCTCGCCTGCGGTGAAGACCCGCGTACCGAATTGCACTTCCAAAGCTGAGCCTTGACTTGTGGCAGGTTGGGGATGATTTCGGGGTGGCATAGTCCTGATGAAAGGTCTCTCTGGCGTCCTGGAGGGACTGGGCTGCTCTGGGTGAAAACTCAGTGTGCATGTCTGAAAATTGTGGGTACCCAGGGGATCAGTGTGAAAGCCCCGGCTTCGGCCGTGCTGATCTCGGGTCGGACTCTGGGTGGCGGTGGTTGAACCTTCTGCTTAGAAGGAGATCTGGAGGTGAGTACTTGCCTGGAGGGCGGGCACCTTGAGTACTGGAAGGGTCAGTAGCTGCTGCCGTGGAACGCAAGCGTGCTGACTCGCGCTAGGGTGTCAATTTCAAAGGGTTGGTGCTCATCAACGAAGGGTCGACGGTCTGGTCCGCCTAGTAAGAGGACTCGTTTACAAAGCGGGTTTGTAGAGTGAGGATAGCACTCGGCCCCATCAAGGTTGCGCATGTAGATTCAACTCTGCATGTTGCTGTTGACAGGTGAGGTGGAACCACTCTCGGGTGGAGAACGTCCACCCACTGAGATTGGAAAGAGCGATACTCTTTCTATTGGCAGTATTCAACTACTGTCAATTAGAGCACTGACCAAGCTCAAATCCATCTAGGTTATGGACGTAGTCCAAGTCTGCGGGGGAGTGCGCACCAATTAAACAGCCTGGTGTAAAAATCTGCTCACATTTTCTATATGTGAGCACTGACTAGTGTGACAAACAGACGACGGTTCTGAAAGATGGGAAATCCTGATCGCACTCCCCTGGTAACAATGCTCTGAAAGGTGTCCCCTGTAATACCGTAATAGATCAGGCACAGGGGGAGCAAGTCTAGGGTTACATACTCGCGCACGTGATTGGCGAAAACATGTTTCCATAACAGGCCCTTTGGGGCTGGGTTGGGTACAGGCTGTGGTCTGGCAACCAACCTTTAATGGGTGTAAGGTGAGGGGACTAGGTGCCTGAAAGCTGGTCGTGGGATGGCCGAGTGTGTAGGGAGGAGCCTAGAAACTGAGTACCTGGTGAGGTAGTCATGACGGCTAAGGAATGATTGCTCCAGTTGGGCCTAACCCTGGTTACATGCTCTAGTGGTGATGACCGGCGCAAGTGTAAGAGCTCGCTTGTCGAGATCCGGTGGGAGCCGCTCATAGGAACTAGTGATCCCTTGGGCGTTTCCCTGCCGCCACGAAAAGCTTCCAACTCATCTCTATTAATGGGGCAGTGATGCGAATACATAGCCTAGCACTGCTCAAGTCCATCTCCACCTCCTCGTGGTATGGGCTGGTAACATGGGGGCCGCCCCATGGCTAACGGAGTAAGGACGATTGAAGGCGGTGACGGCCTGTCTGTGCACAGATAACCAGTCACGGCGAGGTTATGTTCAGTCTTCCAGAGGCTGTATATATTCTTCGCCCTGCGATGAAGACCCGCGAACCGAATTGCACTCCCAAAGCTGAGGCTTGACCTAGAAAATGTGGCTGATCTCGGGATGGCGGAGCGCCTGAGAAGGGACTGCTGGCGCCCTGGAGGGGCTGGGCTGTTCTGGGTGAAAACTCAGTGTGCATGTCTGAAAATTGTGGGTACCCAAGGGATCAGTGTGAAAGCCCCGGCTTCGTCCGTGCTGATCGCGGGTCGGACTCTGGGTGGCATTGGTTGAACCTTCTGCTTGGAAGGAGATCTGGAGGTGGGTACTTGCCTGGAGGGCGGGCACTGCACGTACATGACGGGTCGGTAGCCGCTGCCCTGGAAAGCAAGCGTGCCGGCTCCCTTCGGTGTCAGTTTCGAAGGGTTGGTGCTCATTAAAGAAGGGTCGACGGTCTGGTCCGCCTAGTAAGAGGACTCGTTCATAAAGCGGGTTTGTAGAGTGAGGATAGCACTCGGCCCCATCAAGGTGGCGCGTACGGATTCAACTCTGTACGTCGCTGTTGACAGGTGAGGTGGAACCATTTTCGGGTGGAGAACATCCACCCACTGCGACTGGAAAGGGCGTTATTCTTTCTATTGGCAGTATTCAACTACTGTAAATTAGAGCACTGACCGAGCTCAAATCAATCATGGTTATGGACATAGTCCAAGTCTGTGGGGAGTGCACACATCTAAGGCCTGATGTGAAATGTAGCATATTTTACTTATGCAAGTCTGTTGTGGCAACACATAGTAAGCCTGAATGTTATGGGAAGTCCTGGTCTGCACTCCCCTTGTAATAAACTGCTCTGAAAGATGTCCCCTGTTATACCTATATGGATCAGGCACAGGGGGAGCAAGTCCTGGGTCGTAAAACAAACGCACCATTAGATTGGTGAAAACATGTTTCCATAACAATCTGTATTGTAATAACATAACAGAATATTATGATACTGGTATCCTCAAAACCCAATTACAGGACTGTTCAGCGCTAGCAGTAGAATACTCTGTGTTAATACAATACAGATTGTTGTGGGAGAAATCCAAATATTGCTGAAGTTGTTCTGTTCGAGGTATTATCTGTTTTGTAGTAGGAAAGCAGTGCTCTGCTGTGGCAACCATATGCACAACAGCAACTTCAATAACATACATGAATTTAACAAACATATCGGTTTTGTACAATTTATTCATAAAGCTCTAGTTTTCGCATGTCCTGAGAAAACGGAACGCTGTTAATTGTCAACCATTGCATCATTTAATTTTTCATCGCATACTCCGAAAGGGGTTTATTTTCTCGAACTGAATAATGAGTGTTATTTATAACAACCAAAATTTTCCCCAAGATTTGGCAATAACTGATTAGGCGCCACTTTTTGAAGTTCACAGAATTCATTTGTCCATGATACGCTGTCGTAACTTTGCCCGCAGGAAAAATTGAAACATCGTTTTTGATGAATTATTTTTCATAACTTGCACGAACAATTAACAGATAGTTTGAAGAACTAAAATGTGTTAAGAGACCAGGTTAACTATGTTAAATGGGACGACGTTACAACACCATTTCTCATCAAAGAGAATTATTGGACACCCTCCACTCTGTAGCGAAGAATTTATTTTTAATATTTACACTATGTGCCGTCCTGTAGTACTTTTCGGTAATTGTTACAGTCTTTTTTTATATTAAAATCCCACTTCCTTCAGTTTCTGCCTCAAGAGTATGTAATCCCCTTCCCTCCCACGAGGAAAGTCAATTTTTTTTTTCCTTAGAGCAACGAGAAGCTTAGGGGATGTATACTTGTTTCCGTACTAAAGAAAAATTTGCAAGAAAATCTGACAACTCGTCTATATTAATCACAATGCATATTTCTTTCATGTGGACATTATAAGTTTGCTTTCCTGGCGTAGCCAACGAACTGTTTCCAGACTCAGTAGCTTCCTTGCGGACTCTGGCGACACTTCTGCCAACATTTCCAATTTAACCTAAAACACGTAAATTTTGTTGAGACAAGAGATATTTTCAATTTCCAACAGTTTCTCCGGCACATTTAATTACTTCCCTTGCTTCATTGTGTACAATTGTTCTTTTTCTTTGGATATGCTATTTTTTACTGTACTGACATGCAACCGTATCCATCTCGCAGCTAATTGGCAATGGCCTGTTGCTTCTGGGGAAAATAGTAGCGTAGATAAGTAGGTACACAGTTACTCCCAGAGCGCGCGTGAGGAAGGGAGAAGTTGTGCGGCCCTACCCACCACTCCTCTCTTCACAGTCTAGCCATCTTCCTTATATAGTTCGTTTTAAAAATGTATATTTCAAACTGTCTTCAAACACACTACAATGGAGTTCACACGCCAGAAAAGCAGGCGCATTAATCGCACATAGAGCAGGTGTCGCATTTCCGAATAATTTCACCCGTTTTTTTAAATTATGACTTTGTCAAATCAAAACCATGCGACAGTTGGAGACTGTTGACGTCCAAAAGTACCAACAGTTCAACTTAGACGACAGTACGTTATTAATTCAATGTCTCATGGAAGACATTTTTTATAAAGGGTTGGGTGGGAAGGGGTGTATCCCAAAATATTTTGCCTAGTTTTTTAAAGACAAAAGCACGCGTCACTATTTTGCTTCTTAACTATGTCCATTGAAATATAGGATTGCAAGAATTATTGAACATTAACAGTAACGGTCGTAAAAAAATTAAGAAATATCATACTTTGTGTCGAAGATTTAATTAAAATACGTGTTTTATTACTGAAATAAATTCAGAACATTTTGCATTCATCAGCATAGTTATTTAACACAATATGAAAATGTATACCAATTAAAAGTATAATTTTTAGATTTTATAAAATTAATGTTTAGAAGCGACATAGTATTACAAAAAAATAAAATGTAAAGTGTGGGGAGTTACATTGGAAAGCCGAAAAAACTGGTATAGGCGTGCGTGTGTAAATAACAGAGGTATGGAACCAATCAGAGTAACGCGATGCGGTTGGCAGTGCCTATATAAGACAACAAGCTTCTGGTAAAGTTGCTATTGGTTACTGCTGCTACAATCGCAGGTTATCAAGATTTAAGTGAGTTTGAACGTGGTGTTATAGTTGGCGCACGAGAAATGGGACATAGCATCTCCGAGGTAGCGATAACATTTGCATTTTCGCGTACGCCAATTTCACGAGTATACCGTGAATATTGGGAATCCGGTAAAACATCAAGTCTTCGACATCACTTAGGGCAGAAAAAAGATCACGAACGAACGGGACAAACGACGACTGACGAGAATCATTAAACGTGACAGACGTGCAACCTTTTCTCAAATTGGTGCAGATTTCAATGCTGGGGCATCAACAAGTGCCAGTGTGAGAAGTATTCAACGGGCCATCATTGGTATGGGCTTTCGGAGCTGAAGGTCCATTCGTGTAGCGCTGTTGGCTACACGACACAAAGTTTTACGCCTCGCCTGGGCCCGCCAACACCGCCATTGGACTGTTGATGACTGGAAACACGTTGCCTGGTCTGACAAGTCTCGTTTCCAATTGTATTGGGTGGTTAGACGTGTACGAGTATGGAGACAACCTCATGAATCCATGGACCTTACATGTAAACAGCGGACTGTTCAAGCTGGTGGAGGCTCTGTCATGGTATGGGACGTGTGCAGTTGGCGTGAAATGGGACCACTGATACGTCTAGATAAACTCTGACAGGTGGCAAGCATGTAAGCATCCTGTCCGATCACCTGCACCCATTCATGTCCATTGTGAATTCCGACGGACGTGGACAATTCCAGCAAGACAATGCGACACCCCACACGCCAAAAGTTGCTACCGAGGGGCTTCAGGAACACTCTTCTGACTTTAGACACTTCCATTGGCCACCTAAATCACCAGATATGAACATAATTGAGCATATCTGGGATGCCTTGCACCGTGCTGTTCAGAAGAGATCTCCACCGCCTTGCATTCCTATGAATTTGTGGACTGCCCTGCAGGATTCATGGCGTGATTTGCCTCCTGCATACCTTCAGACATTAGTCGAGTCCATGCCACGTCGTCTTGCGGCACTTCTGCGTGCTCGCGGTGGCCCTACACGATATTAGCAGGTTTACCAGTTTTTTTGGCTCTTCGGTATATTTCTAGTTGTACTTCGTTACGGTCAATTGCTGGTATATTACCTTAATAATAATGTATTTTTGATAAGTGCCGATATAATTTTAAGAACTTTTCCAGCTGATTGGCAAAATTTTAATCTATCTTAGTTAATTTTACTATTTGTGAAGATTTGCCACCCTTTCTTCTCCTAAAATCGAAATCGTGGCTACGCCACTGCTGGTGGGGAGTTAAAATCTTGTTAAGTTTAACGTTTATAACTTTTTGTGTACTAAAGTGATTTTAACAGTTCACTTTTTTATTTTGATTTTATAACATACATTGTTTTTGAAACTCTTCATAAAAGGGTTTCATAGCCATAATTCAATTTCAGTTAAATTAAATGTCTTTGCGATACAGAAAATAATAACAGAATATTATCCTGTGCAAAAATCCTATTCTAATATAGGCATATCACATCGATGACAGAGTTATAGTGTTCAAACAATGCGTCATATATGCGATATGATATAGGCAATCTCAGCGTCACAGTACTTCCGTGCAACACTGCAAAACTCTACGAAAAAATTATCCATTATATTATTGAATTCAATCCTTGTTCATTTACGCACAACACATTCAAATAAGAAAATCAGTAGTTATTCATTCATTCCAACACCACTAACATTAGACCCAAGATCAAACCGCACTTCTAAGAGTTAGTTTCATGGGCCATTTCCACTCGAATATCGAGTAATGTGTATGGGATCTACATAAATATGATCAGTCTCTCTTATCCCACATTTGAAAAGTGGATCGATCTGGAGGGATGGCACAAACATGGATTTATATTTCAGCTACTTTTTTTATATGTATAGACTTATTTATGAGTTCCTACTCAGCCTTCTGGCATAAAATTGTACGAACATTTGCGTTTGTTTTAAAACCAAGACACGCAGCGCTTTCTATTACAGCTACATTGAACTTGATGCCCTTATACATGACAAACATTTCTATTGTGTCGAGATATTGTACTAGTGGTGCCACCTATGTCGTAAATGTGAACAAGATAAAGCTCGTGGATAAAATCGGAAACAAAGTTAATTTACCTACGACAAGCAACTGTCGTTTTGCCTAAAATACTTCTGCCTAAAGTCGTTTAACCTAAAATTCTACCCCCTCTATTAGCATTCCAAAAAGTAATTTTGCCTAAAGTCATTTCGCCTAAAGTAGTTTTGCCTAAATCGTTTGCCTAAGATTGCAGTCCTTCGCTTTATTTTACAGAGAGTCGTTTTGCATGCAGTTCTTTAACTTAAAAGTCTTTTTGCCTAAAGTTATTTCACCTAAAACCATTTCGCCTAAAATTCCAGCTCCTGGCTTAACTTGCCTGGGAGTCGATTTGCCTAAAGTCGTTTTGCCTACAGTATATTCACCTAATTTTATGCAAAATAATTTTAGGCAAACTGACGGGTACTCCTCTTAACTAGGGATGGGAGAATTCCATAATTGCACTGAGTCGTAGGCTAGACTCCTCGGTCCTTTGTTTACATGACTCTCAGCTTAACCATTTGTACCCCAGACTGCCATGGGATTTGGTTCTCGTTTACGTGAAGGTGTGTTTCTGAGCCATCTAGGGCGCGTCTGATAAACGGTGAGTCAATTGTACTAGAAGCTCAAATGTGCATGAATTTGAAGTATATTTTTCGTCTGATTTCATCGCAGAATTCTTCCATTCCCTTTGATCCATTTGGTTTATACAGGCAGGAAATGCCAGTTATAGAGAAATACATTTTTAAAGGCTGTCCACGGTTAAATAAGAACTTTTGAAAGCCCGGCTTAGGACCTACATTCCTTTTTATTTTGTATAATTTCGCTATTCGTAAGATTAACATTGCCACGGACCGTCTCACTTTAATCATGCGTCATCCAAATGGAAACCAAGGAATCTTTAGGAAAGAAAATGTGTTAATAATAAACAAATACTTTCTCTTATGTGAATAAAACAAGCAACTTTAACTTAAGTAGTCATAATTTTATATATTACACTCTCAATACGTCAGGTCTTAGACCTATTTGTATCAATTCGCAGCTTAACTGAGAGCCTGGGTGCCGCAGTGTACTCTAATATGCGTGTAGTTATGGGCAGTGATTTATTTCAATAGTTGATTTCAATAGTGTTCAATTTATCGAGAACAGTACATTTTCCTTCTTAACTTAATTTTCAGAGTCTTTATTTAAGAACCAAGCTAGTCAACACATACGGAACATATAACAGTTATTTTGAAAGCTAGCTTATTATTCTCACACAATTAGTTCCACATCTGTAATCATAATCGAATATTACCTATACATTTAATTAATGTCAATCCCACATATGAAAAAAAAGATTAATTAGAAACGTACAAATTAAAAAAATTCATGAATAGTCTTCTGCCATGTCTAGCTTTGAATTTTTATGCAGGGTCATAAATTTTAATTACAAAGATTTGTAAGAAAAATCGAAGATGGAATAAATGCTACCCTCTTAAAGAACGATATCCGTATTCCCACACCGGACGACACTGCGAGCACAGAAATGGGCTCCGTGAGGCGGAGTGGAGAATGCACCTACTCCACGCGGGGTTCGGAAACGAACGTGCACTCGGGCTGGAGCGGTGATGTGTGCAGGAGGGAGGTGGATGGGTCACGGATGTAACGGAGAGGTATTGCGACCGATTGGCCGACTGAGTGACGGGCACATCTTCGGGACCCCGGAGGCGAGCCGCCGCCACAAAGTGTGTGACAGGATGGTTGACGCGTGCGCACAAGGGGTGGGTTATCACGTCGGCGCTCCCACCAGTGGTGACCCCGGGGCGCAGAGGGGTCTCGTCTGACCGGCGTCTGACAGCCGTCGCACCGCACTGGTGAGGCCCGGCGTGCCTCTCGACAACACCTGGCCGTGGCGCTTCTGCCCCCTACATCGAGCATCATCCGTGGTCTGCCGCAGCATCACCGCTCCTTTTCCTCCTCCTCCCATTTACTCTCAAATTATGTGACAGCAGCCAATCCTTAGTGCTTATTTTAATAATTCGTGGAGCTATTTTCCGTACTTGATTTAAGGTAGCTATTTAAGGGGCCTGCACGGTAGCCATTTAAGTGTTCTGTATAATATAACTTTTTACCACGTTTGATGCAGAGAAACGCAGTTGCGATAAGGACGACACTGCCACGCACATAAAGTGCGCCATAGCAGCTACGCGGAAGGCTCTGAACTGGCGTGTAGTGTTCTCATCGGATTTCATGTATGACTTGAAAGTTGAGAGATTCGGGACTCTCTTAACAGCGAGGTCTTAGGAGCCGATGAGAGTTAAAGAAGGGGGGAATAGAGCAGCGCCAGATAGCATGTGTCGGAGAAACGGGTAATCCCCCAGAAAACCAACGTAAAATAGTGCTTTTATAACCCAGTTCGCGCGTCAGGTAGATGGACCCCTTTATCACTTTTGTTTGCTCGTGGTGCCATCTATAAGGACAGGACACTTTCGCGGGCTCAGTAATCTGTACGGGATGCGGCGATTCAGTGGCTAGAGCGATCGCCTGTCACCAAGCCGAACTGGGTACGATTTCCGTCGGGTCACTCCCGGATTTTCGCACGTGAAATCGTGCCGGACGATGACGCTGGTCGGCGGTTTTCTCGGGGACCTCCCGTTTCCCCCGTCCTTGCATTCCGGCGCTACCACCCTACTCACCTCGCTTCAACCTAATCGCCTCTGAAGACCCTGCTGTTAAGAGGCGCCCAAACCTCTCCACCAATGACATGTGGGGTATACTCTCCAGTCCTATGCGTTCTCAAGCTTTGGCTCATCGTTCACTGGCTGCTGCTCCAATGAGTAGCTAATTCTTCGCCACAGCAAGTAGCAAGAGATTCGGTAGATTTTTTCGTTGAGGGTTGGTTATCGACTCGGAATTATCGTTGGTGTGTCTTTTAAACTGTGGCCCAATAGCAAACGCGACTTATATGTTAGTGTATTTGGAGTCTAGCTGGTCCTAAAATCTATTCGTAAAATATTTCTGTGTCTAGCCACTAAGTGTCTAGCCAAGTAACTTAATATTTAATCGCTTCTTTTATAAGGGTATCATAAATATGGGCAATCATTATATGCTATGGGTTGGAGAAGAGAAGGAACGATGCCAAAATTAAGTTATTTGGCTGGCCGCAGAAAACCGAAGCGATGGTAGAGCTATTTTTTCAGGCCAGGAAACTCGGTCCAAAAACACAGAAGAAACATCGTATGGATATAGCTTCGTTATGTTTTCGGTTAGATAGTTTATATTTATTGGCGTACCTAACACTATTTATAATTTTTAGACGCTGAAGGGTGTTTCACATTAAAGTCATCACGGAACTCTTTACGCTAACATTATGTTATCGGTATGTTAAAATATAGATCACACAACAGTGATTAAAAGTGACATAATGTTAAAATATGCATATAGAATGTCGAGGGAATAACATTTAACGTGAAGGTAACAAAGTGACAACTAAACAAATTCAAGCAAAAAGTGTGTTGTCTTTTGCATATTGTATTAATTTCCGTTCCTGATAACATTCGTCTGGACTATATTTCATGTTAAGTTATCGGTTAAAAATTTAACATGTACGAAATGGAAGTTTATGGAGGCAAACAGGCGCCAATTCAGATCAATTATGAGAGGTGAAGTTAGCATGGTCACATGCATACCGAAGTATAAATACTATGGAGCAATGGACCACGAGCACATTCAATGTGTCTATGTATACATACATTGGCACACACATACGTGAGAATTTTACAGACCCAGATATATTCGGTATAAATGCATTGCAGCTTAGTAAGTATTAACACAGTTAATATTTTAGTAATGATTTTTACTTTCAGTGATGGCAAAATTAACACAATGATACTCGTGTTAACTGCAGTTTGAACCGGCATTAAAGGAGACACTGGCCCGCGGATCAAATACCCTGTCTCTTCTTCTGTAAGACATTACGTATATCATGTCCTCAGTAGCGATTTTGGCTAATGCCCAGTTGCATAAACGAAGTTCAGAATTTTATCCGAAATCATTCCACAAGGTCCAGGAACAGGGGCCTGAAACGCTGTGAAAAACCTCAATTAACAGAAAACCTGAGATGATTTTCAACTTGATTCTGAACCCCCGATTTTCTGAAGTTCATATCATGATCTCGAAATAATTAAATCACAACTCATTAACTTAGATTTGAAGTAATTTTTACGGTGAACATAATTTAACCCAAATAAGCGCAGTTTATAAGTTAATTTTTATATTATCATGCCGTATTCACATTTACTGTTACTCTAAATTTTTTTTGTGTAGGAGTACGAATGTACTCTATTTAGTTTATTAATGTTTGACACTTCTTCGTACTCATGGATTTTGGCGTACATTATACACAAGGCGTGCATAATATAGAAAGCGATGTGCCTGTCCCTGTTTAGTCACTTGTAATATTGCACAAAGAACGAGTAGATTTATTCTCTAGAATCTTTAATGTTAAGTGTCTTTCATAACTCTTAACTTTAGTTTCAGCTTTTTTGAGTCAACGATTGTTTACGCTTTTAAAAGCATTGAAATTACAATCGTAATTTGTTAATTAAAAATATTGGTAATTACCACTCACCCTGGATGAGCTCTAACTAAAGCATGCATTTTTACATTATTTTATTAAAAGGCTATCTTTTTAGGTCTTTAGTATGTTCCTTAATTTCGCCAGGGGCCTTTACACAGTATTTATTTTATTTGACTCGTTGGTACAATGAATTCGACAAGAAGACACTAGCCTCCGCGGTGTTAAACTTTAGATTCCCGAGCAGCTATTGGCTGTTGCTCAGGATAACGCACAGACAGTAATGGAAAGGTGATAGCAGGAATGTTAATTAAAAGCCGTTTCCTCCCTCTCGACGCCGGGTAGCTTTCCGTCCAATTAGATCAGACGCTTCAGTGTCTGCGGGCATGGCGCGTCCTAAAAACATCGACTCTAAGATGACTGCAATGTCTGTAGTTTGGGAAACGGGAGGAGCCTTGTTCACATTGCACACAAAACCAGGACATGTGAAATGCACGTTCCAAGAAACGCGGATATTTGAAACCTTTCATTCATAAACGCCGCTAACACTGTTCACAATTAGCACAAACGAACTTACATATATTTGCTTATGTACACATTTAATTTAAGGACACCCGATCTGTCGTTAGTAAACCCTTAGAGGGAATATGAGGTAGAATGTGTAAAATAGTTTCGTAGTTATCATTCTTCGTATTTAAACAATGCGTTTTTAACCCTTTGAACTATCTAAAAAACTTGGCTTGCATTTGTGTTCAAAACTAAGAACATTACTAAAACATGCTTTGAAATGACAATAAAACTCATTTGGCCGAGTTTTGATTCAACTTGCATATATTAATATGCGTGTGTATGAATATATATCCACATATTATATATAATAAAAATTAAAAATATGATATTTAATTAATTTTTAATTTTTTTCCTTTAGCTTTACTATATTTATATTTATTTATCTGAATAGCTTGTGTAAAGTTTAATATATATTTAATATATAATATATGATATATTATATAAACGATTTATAACATGTATTATATATAGACTATAATATATGTATAATGTATACTAGATACATACATTATATTTAATATACATTATGTATACTATATAATAATTCATTACATATTATTTATATTGTATAAAGACTATATATAATATGTATTATATATGATTATAAATAGAGTTATATATATATATATATATATATATTGGAAAACTGGGTGTAAATAGCCGACTATGTCACTCCCTGGCCACTTAGTTTTATCAATTCTCATAGCGATGTGCGAATCAGTGTTGGGGACATGCGAAGAAGAAAAAAAAATTCTATCTCATTTTAATTATATGAGTAAATGCGGCAATACTCTCCGTGTTCATAATATATGGGACTGCTCATTAATTTCGGGTGTAGAGGACGATGTTGGCCCAAAGAAGAAAACATTAAGCCTTTCTCGCTGATATGACTAGAAAAGTATCGCTCTTGCGGCAATAATTTCGTTCGTGTGAGTTAAATTTAAAACTTCAAGTATATAATGTTATAAAAGAAACCCAGTTATAACAAAGAGCGCCACATAAAGTAATGTGCTGGGAAATCGACTGTTATTTGAGAGTCAGTTAACTGTGAATATATATATATATATAATTTTCAATTTGCATTTGAAGTGAGTCAGGTAGATGGGTCGCTATGGTATTCGGCTACGAAGAAGGCAAAGCGGTTGTTTGAGCCTGGGTAGACTGAATACCGCAACCTTCAGTTTGTGATGTGGTGACACAGTACAATAGATTCAACCTATAAACAAGTTTTTTAAGGCATCTTTAAAGCATGTGGAGTTTCTCGCTTGAGTCGCCGGTTTATGCGAAGTCAAATAAAACAGAAAATTCTTCTCAACAGCATGTAACATGACTTCTACGATTAAAAGGTCACTGTAAAAAAATATGTAAATTTACTTATAGAAAGGTTTGGTAGTTTTATTATTTGTACGTGTAATTTTGGAAAACAATTACACTAAGTGAAATTCTACAGAAGTGTTTTTACAACTGCAAAATGGCCAACAGATCTCTGTTTAAAACGCACGAATGTATGCATTTATTAACTAGAAGGTTGGTGTTGAATAACACTTTGAAAAGTAAGTGTAAAAATACATCAACACAAAGTACTAAATATCTTCATTTTGCATTTAACTACTGTACTATCATTGCATTAACACGCCGTTATCATTGTAATAATGCATGCACTGTATTTACAGGAAAACCAAATACAACTTCAGTCTTGCGGTGCCTAATAACACAAGTTGTTGCCACATTGCTAAACAGTCAATAGAAAAAACGTACGTTGCTGCAGCACAGCTTTGAGACACGTGTTACACAGCACGCAGCGCGACCCCCAACACACATATTCACGTTAGAGATAAAGAACAGCAGATCCGTGGCTCGTACAAGAGAATCCCAGCACGAGCGTTAGTATACCGTTCAAGAAGCTGGCATCACACACTCAACAATACAGATAACATTCATTGACACACGCTATACAAAAAGCCGTGAACGGTGCAGCTGCTAGAGCACTCGCCTATCACAAAGGAGAACTGGAATTCCTGGCGTGGCTGCTCCCAGATTTTCGCACGTGGGAATCGTGCCAGACGATGCCTCTGGTCAACGGTTTTCTCAAGGGTATCCCGTTTCCTTTGCCATAATATTCCGGCACTGCTCCATACTCACCTCTCTTCGTGACTCGTTGGCTCTCAAGACCCCGATGTTAAGAGCAGCCGAAACCTCTCCACTCCCCAGACTGTATCATGTGCACCGGCTACAGCACTTTGAACACGTACACTGAGAAAAATGTTTAGTTGAGTCAAACGAAGTTTGTTTGGCGTAAAAAAAATAAATGTTATGAGAAATTAAATATTTGGTTGCCTCAAACAAAGATTTAGTTGATGTAACTTAAGATTTGTTTGGCTCTATGTAAATGAAACAGTTTCGGTTAAACATAAAAAGAAGTCGGATGCTCGACCTCGAATCGAAACTAGATCACTTATATAGCTCAAGCGCTACGCCTTGGCAACCTCAGCTTAATAGACTACTAACAAAGTTCGAATGCTTTTATATACATACTTTTCAAATACTGGACGTGTGCCAATAAATATTGCAAGTTTTACAGCTTAAATTTTTAGTTTCCTGTTGAAAATGTTTTATTAGGATGTTCATACCATTATTAAGCATCAATAACTGTTTATATCCTTATTGCCAGAAAAAAATGCCAACAAACACTCTAGCTGTATTTTCGAAGGAAGGTAATCAAATGAGTGGCCCATTAAATATATACCTACAGTTGATTCAACATAATATTTTTTGACAGCCTAATTTATTTTGGCCCAACACGTAGGTTTGTTTTATGCAAAAGTGTATTTAGTTAGACGAACAAGATTACTTTGGTTCCTACTCAAGTTTCGTATACTCAACAGAATATTTTGCTGGGGCAACTAAATCTATATGTGACCCTATACAAACAAGTCTTTTGTTGCTTTTCTCTCAGCTCAGTCCAGTTGCAATCTTCCAAACAATTTATTGGTTATATCATTAGCTTTTCTTGTGCATGGACTTCTTACTTAAAAATGGACGATTTCTTTGAGCGCGCAGCTAACAAAGAAGGCGAAAATGAACCAAATGGATTAGTGTCGCTAACAAAATCTTTGGTCGCTGCAAAAAAATAATTTTTCGCTGCAAACTAATTCTTTGTTCGAGATATATTGCACCTAACTGGATATATATATTGCTGACAAATTGTAACGATATGTTTGCTTCCACTTGATATTTGATAAACATAATGAAACAACAAAATATTTGGTTGCACAATGAAAATTGTTCGAAATTAATTATTTCTCTTTGTGAACAAATTTCATTTATTTGGTGGAACGGAGGCTTGTTTGTACCAAACAAATGTCTTTAAGGAGGAACAAATGCCACGCAAACTAGTATATTTAGTGGACTGAAACAATTCTCTTTCTCAGTGTAGTTTTATTTCCAGAATTATCTACTTTGCACTTATTTTATTAGACAGGGCGAGTGTAAAATTTTTTTTTCCACTTTGTTAGAAAAATGTTTGTACAATTACGGAAAATACCGGTTACAAATTATACAGACATCTGCGTTAAATTACGGTATCTTGGTTTGTTTTTCAATAACGTTCTCTACGCAAATAAATCTCCTTGAACTCACGGAACGTGTTAACAATCTTCATGCAAGTTATTTTTTTTTTTAATCTGCTCTTTATAAAAAGGGGTAACCAAAAACCGTTTTACTTTCGTTATGTGGGTGATCCACCGTGTATAAAAAAGACTTTATAAAAAAATTAAAAGTCTTGTCCGGTAAACGGATTTGAAATCGGAAAAAAAAACTTATACACCCCGAATGACTATTAAAAATATATATATAAAAAAAAAAAACATTGTCCGATTCCAGGATTTAAACCCCGAAATTTTTTTAACCATTCTTACCCCCCCCCCCCCCCCCCCCCCCCCCCCCCCCCCCCCCCCCCCCCCCCNTTGTAAATAAAGAATTGTTACTAAACGGCCCATGTATCTCTTAGTTTCTAATCACGTAATTTTCGTAATGTATTTCACTGTGTATAGCAGAGAAATTTAAAACAATTTAAATATTTCATCTTATAGTGGAATTTGAACACCAAACGAAAAATCAACAATCATTAACTCGAAACACTGACCTAGTACACCTATACTTGAAGTGTTTCGTAAATATATATTTTACATGAAAGTGACGAACGCATCTTTCTTAGTTTCAAGTCATGTCAGAGCGCTCGTTTTATATTTGCGGTTTATAAAACGAGGTTACGAAATAATTGTTTTATATTCGTTATGTGCGTGTTTCATTGTGTATACAAAATGTTTTGTCCTGTAGCGGAATTTGAACATGAATAAACGAATTGGCACTCCGTGAGTGGCTCGCCACTCACCTACTACTATTTCACAAGAAGTAGTATTGTGAGTATGGGATTTTATACGCTCCAGGTATCATCTGCATTGTTCGTGTTTCAAAATTGTAGCCATAAAAATACGAAGAACTTCCATATTCTATATTTACGGAGCTCATTTCTGTTATTCGTCATTGCGGAGTTCCTTTCCGTAACTCTACATCTCCGTAAAAGTTTCCGTAAATCTACAGATATTTCTAATAGTGCAGCGCCTGCATTGTTGACAGTTCTTTTATAAACAGTAGAGTATCGAACTCCTACAACGCCTACATATGCTGGGCTGACACCAACTTCTATGTCGAGGAATCCGTCTACAACGCTCTCCAGTTAATATGCCGGCCGAAATTATTGGTAAAAATCTGTTGGAACCATACCAGATACCTCAGTGTTTTACTAGCACGTTATGAGTGGTTTTCTTAAATGACGTGTATAGCTTTGCATCAGGGCTGTCATGTCTCTTCAAACAAGTAGCAGCAATAAGTTACGTGTGCAAGAGGACTCTTCTCGAAGCATAACGTACGCGAATTCCTAGAGTGAGTTAGTGAAGAGTTTCTGGTGGCTCTTAACATCAATGTCTGGAGAGTCAATGAGGGTGAAGCGAGGCGAGTATGGAGCAGTGCCGGAATGAAAGGGTGGGAGAAACGGGAGATCCCCGAGAAAATCCGTAGACAAGCGGCATCGTCCCGCACGATTACTACGTGCGAAAATCTGGGAGTTACTCAGCTGGGAATCGAATCCGGTTCTCCTACACCCGGTTCAGCTACACCATCGCCACCCCACGCGAATAACTAAACAAAACATTTTCTAGGCGTGGGATGCATAGCTAAAAGACCTGTTCCTTGGCCTGTGCATTTGTCTGACTGAAAGAAACCAAACAAGTGTCATCAGAATTAAGGGGCTGGTGCCCGCGTCTTGTACTCGCAACGAAGTTTGCGTTCGCCCGGAGAATGACTATAGTCCATTGACGGTTACTTCCAATATCTCTGAAGCCCTGCTAAAGTTCTGCTTTCAGGCTATTCCTCCGCCTCATGCAAAGAAAACTTAACCAAGTCTAGAACATTACACCTAATGGATAACTCACTGCATTCGTGCGCACTCAGTGTAATAATATTTTGCATTAGAACTATTTCTTACTAAACATTACCAACACGCCAATTTTCTTACTATTTTCATTCATATTGATAATAAATGAAACATTTTAATTCATAAGTAAAATATAAGTAAAACTTAAATTATAACCCCAAGAAAGTTTATTTTATCTCAAGAGAATTATTAAACGCTGACGATACATGAAATATTTAGGACAAAACCAAACGCGTCATACATGGGGTGACTTTGAAAGTTTCGATTGAAAAAGTGTGAAGACACCGCGAATATACTATAGAGTAAATTTTATTTCAGCGGTGCTGAACGAACCGCGATTAGCTACAATGGTATCAGAATACTGTGTATCAGCAGGAGTCTGCAACGACGTTATATAACAACACGGGTCGATATCGCAATTTTGTATAATTAAAAATATGCTTTAATTGGAAAGGAAACAAGATAACATCTGTATCGCGCTATATTGTTTAGTTACATAAGTGACTTTTAAAAGCTGCAAAATAGGATACAGATTATTACGTTCTGTTTTAGCAACTAACTGTTCAATTTCGGAATCACTATCTTCACTGTACACAGTATGTCTGAAAAATGCCAAGGCTCAGGTAGCAAAGTCACAGATTATAGAAATTTTAAGTTTTCTTGTTGACAATTTGACAGTTCCTTTTAATATACAGAATAATTTGTAGTAAATAGTCATTATTTTAGTTTTCTATTTTGATTTACATAACAATTGTGTTATTTTACAAGAAAATTTAATCTAGTATATAAATATATACACACTCTACTTATCAGTATGTAAGGAAAGTGTCTTTTGGCTACTGAGTCGTTTTCAAATGGCGACTCTTCTTTACAAACCACTTATCTAATGGGAAAAGCCTGTTTATTGCAGATACTAACTTGGACTCCCGATCTAATAGATGAGACGAAGAAGCCTATAAAAGTTTAAATAATTTATACTTGCATGTTTTCTTATGTCCACCCGAATTTTATGTTTGTAGATCTTTAATTAGAATAATGGCAGGTTACATATCTCATGCTAAATAAAGATTGACTGTACACTAATGCATTAAAAATTTAGCAAACATCTTTATTAAATAAATGCTGATTATATCTCTTCCCAAATATAAAAAAAATATTCTACCATTATGATCACACATTTATGTCATAACAATGTGTAGAGTTTTATGTTTTATGTAAAAATATTTCTGTTTTAAAGAAACTTCCAATGGCAATAAAACATTAAAACATATTAAGCTCTAATAAAATATATTTTCTATGTTAAAACTATAATGAATATTGGAATAAATTTTAAACGGCGTGGAAGTTGCTCTCTCACAGATGAAATGAGTCCTTGTTCGAATTTCACGGCGACTACTGCTCCACATATAGCTATTTTTTATCGTCTACTTCTCTTTCAATCCACATGTTAAAACAACGTTTGTGACATGATTGGAAGCTACTGCAGAAGCCCTCTTTCGGGATCGTCTTCAGCGTACGCATTGCACACGTTACTCTGGATAACTAGGACGTCAGTGAAAAACTGCAACTTAAAACCGAGTTTTACGTAAGGCACAAAAAAGCCTGCCGGCACTAAGGCAGATGGATGAGGAATGATAGATCACCATAACCTGTCGTTAAGGCAGAAACTAAGAGACTGTTGTCGTGGTCAGGTGTAATGAGTGAAAGGAGTGACCAATTACCCAAGTTCTTTAAATTTTGTCTAACAAGTCATTCGTTTACTGTTTCCATAATTTCATCCATTTCCGTTGATTTTTCATCAAGCTTGAAAAAAAAATTTGTATTCGCTCTTTGCTCACTAGAATCACTTGCACACACATACTTACAGATGTATAGGTATATACAAAAAGGATAAATATTTTTACTTGCCATGTAGTCCTTCCATAGTAACAAAAGTGCACACGTTATTATGAAGGTTGATAATAACTATTTACACCGACGGCTAATGGATAGCGGCAGTTTTCTCTCAGCAAAAACCAGTCTTGCAAATTTTTTGTGCGTAATGTGCATACCTTTTACACTGTACATACAATGTCCTTGGACGTCAGCAGGATGGTGGTAACAAAGGGGTTCTTTCTGCCTCCTTGGAAACGGTTTATTTCTATGAATTGCGGAGAACCACCCCAACAACGTTTAATAAATCATTAGTGTTCGTGATCATTATTATAATCAAATAAATTAAGTAGTTGTTTATAACAAATAAATTGCTTATTAGCGACGAAACTAAAAAATGAAATTTCTTACGGTTGTTCCTATTTTTTTCATAATTTTAAGGTAATAGTATTACTTTGTGCATTTTTTATATAGTATAACATTGTAATGTTGAAATATTGTATTCTATTATTGCATAGTGTATTGTTAAAGATAAATTAATTTACTCGTTTGTCGCATTTATTTTGCGTGAAAAACAGTTGTAAATCTCAAATGCACTTTTTTGAAAGAAACATATTTTGAGTCTTAAAACACACTCTCACCCTCCGCCTTTGGACAAAATCACATATCTATACAGATAGCCAGTCAACAGAGGCTAAGTGAAATGTGAACTGCAATGTTCCGCTTTCGATATAATAAAAACGGTCGGTCCTACCACATACATTACTTCTTTCAATTACTCTGGAAAATATGATCGCTGTGATGGTTCTGCAAAACGTACAGTAGTGTTCCTTTCCTCAATACACTCATGGGAAAACGATGGTGTAGTGGTTAGACTACTCGCCTCTCACCTGGGCGAACCGGGTTCGATTCATGACATGGTCGCTCCCGAATTTTTGCATGTGGGAATCGTGCCGGGCGATGCCACTGGTTGGCGGGTTTTCTCAGGGATCTCCTATTTCTCCTGCCCTTACTTCTCCATACTCACCTTATTTAATCCTCAAAGGGCTCTCAAAACCTCGTTGTTAATAGCCACCTAAATCTTTTAACTCAACTCAGCAACTAAATACACTCGTATTCATCGTGTAGTGTTAAACAAAACAAATCAGAAAATATCTTACTTTACAGAGTACGCTGCTGCATAAGCCACTCGCGTGTTCTTCCCTCAACGTCCAACGCGGCAACGCAGTTATTTATTTTCCCCTGAAGAGAGCGAGCAGTAGGCGAGGGACGGAGGTCCGTAGCGTTATTCAGACTAGGCAACCGGCGGTTCGGCTGTCCACGCCACCGAGGGCGGGTCAGGGGTTGCGGAGATAGATCAGGATTTTTCAAGTGAGTGTCACGGCGCGTAATCTTCTTAGTCGGGGAAAGGACCTGGTGTGACGCAGGTAGCGGAACTTAGATGCGGCGGTCCCCCTCCCCCCTCACGACCAGCGACATCCTTCGAAGCTTTTCCCTGGGTCCCAGCTCACACACACACACAACCACACACACACGTCCTCTTTTCCTGTTTTATTAGGACCGGGCCACGCAAACAATCGTTACTTTTAATGCCCTGATTCACGGCAGTAATGAAGATTTGTGAGGGGTTGTCGCTGCCCCACAGTTCGGTTAGCTAGAGAAGGGGTTGGAGGGAGGGTACGTGGTTTCTGGCCGGCGGGTGTAGGAGTTTGTTGCTGAAACGGAAGAGAGAAGAGAAACGGTGGGAGAGATTTTACGTTTAGTCCAAACTTTGACGTCTGCACGGCTACCACAATTTTTGTTTTTTACTTGTTCTTTCGTTACGTATGGCGAGGCGAATCTTGTGGTCACATTTTGTGGTCGGACAGCCTGAAGACGACAGAGCTAACAGGGATTACATCTTAATATCACAAGTGATGTGAGTGACATTTGAATAAAATGGAAAACCAACAGGAAAACCAACCCCAGTACGAATGATCGGAGACCGAACACGTGATATTTAGAACCCAACTAAAAAACGCCGGCCGTTAAATCAAACAAGCTCGGTAAAAGGTAGATGAATGTTGTGGAGAAAGCAAGGTTGAGTTTAAAGTGAACTTTAAGAGCGACAAAATGGCACAACTAAAATTAATCCGGCAGCACCCAGAAGAAAACATCCATTTCCTTGTTGCATGTCCAGTGTTTTAGCTGTGAACAGTATGACTGATTTGTTTCACAGATGTTTAATTAAAGAGTATGGTAAATTAACGTTAGTGAATTTGACATATATATGACATGGGCTATTATTTTATTAGTGAAATGTATAATTGTAAATGGGCAGTGGGGTAGGTATCACTACTAAATATAAATTTCACTACAAAATGGAGTGCCACAGTATGGCATTAAATATATTCCTGTTGTTTCTTCGGAATCAGTGCTCGTGTCACCTTTTAAAATAATACAATTTATAAACTTATAATACCTCATCAAGTACTGTACAGTCAGTATGTATGTTCGTCAGTAAGAATGTTACTTTATTTATTATTGTCTGCACCAGCATGGTGATTAATTTTTTCTTAACCGCATGCGTGTTTGCCGAAGGTTAATCTAAGATAAGCCCAGCGTTGCTAAAGTGAATCAGTTACAGAATTTTTTATAAACTACTTGGTTATAATAGTTTTAAATTTGGAGACATCAAGACCTAAACTTTAATATTCTCTAGATAATTAATTTGTTCTCACAGGAATGTATCACGTCTCAACACAGAAAGCGATTTTTTGTATCCAATCGTGCAAAACTTAATTTAGTAATAGATAAAAGTTAATAATGACAGCCATTAAAGTATTATAAAGCGAATGTAAAATTTTCTTTTAGTACTAAAAATAATTATTTGTCATATTATTTATTACACGATATGTAGGAAATTTATTTTCAATAAAAACTGTATTTTATTATTGACGGGTATGAAATGACTGTTATTTTAGACAACAATTTAACATGTAACTCTATAACACAAAAATATGAAAATGTAATATTAAAGTTATTTTGTATTAGTATTTGTTTAAACTGAAAGCTGTGAGAAGTGTAATAATTTTTTCTCCTTAAGAAGTAGCTCGTAGGTAACTCGCACAGTAAGTCGGAGAGGCTTGTAACCTATTCTCTTTTTTTCCAGGAGTAGGTAAAAATGTTTTTTTTTCTTTTTTAGTTTGCTTCTTTTATTTATATTTGATTGCTTGCAAAATTTGTGTATTAAATGCGGAAGAAGAATATAAAAAATATTACGTTACTATAGTATTTTTATTAAACAGTTAAGGTAATCAATAATACCTTATTAACATTCTGCGTAATCGTGGACGAAATGAATTGACATCTAGATTATTTGTTTCTAAAATTTACTTTAAGTAAACTCGATGCAATACTTTAAGATTCGTTTTGTAACAGAACTAAAACGGTTGTAAAATACTTAATTGAAGTTGTTAGCGTAGATAGGGAAAATCGGCAGTTGACATGTTCACATGAGCCAGTTTTGAGGTTTGTACGTAACTCAAAACTAACGAAAAACTTTTCTTTCCCATGTATATGGTTGTTTTTATTAAGCCGTGTTTACAGCTGCACTCCTCAATGGAGAGTTGACTGTGCAATCACGTGGCGTTAAGACGGAGGAATGTTTCCGGCTATACTGCGCTCCCTCGACGACTGATCTCGCTAAGTATTGCGGAGCAGGTATGTTACCTTCGCCACACCGTCGACCCTTTGCCCTCACGCGCACGGTGCTGCAAGATCTTCCCTCGCGGGTGGGCGAGATGGGAGCCGGGGGTCTTCAAATGTCTGCCTGACTGGCCTAGAAATGGTCTCAATTTCAAACCCCCACACAATGTTCGGCGCGGGCGGAGTTGTCACGTCCCAGTTTGAAGGGTTGCCACCAGGGGCGCGCGCATCCTTATAACTTCTCATGTACGTACACATGTCAGGTCGGCGAGAAGGGGGCGGAGATATTGGCGAGAGGCGGAGGGGAAGTTAGATACCACACAGCCCGGCCAACCCTCCCTCCTCTCCATCGCTATAAGGGTCGTTCACGCGCTGTGCGTAGGCCGCGTCCAATCTGTAGCGGGTGGCCAAACTGTTAGTTAGGGCCAGGGTGGCAATATACGGGTAAAACATGGCGTTTCAAGCTAGTACGTGGGAAAGTGCTTCCAAACAAAGATACGAGAAGTACGTTTCAAAAATTTCTCGTGTCCATGCCAATAAATATATCGTTGTTCTATAAGAAATCAAACTAACGGAAAAAATTACGGTATATACATATGTTTAAGGAAAAAATATATATATTTGTTGTGATTTACAAATAATCATTTTCGAATAGCTTAACTTTGTCAAAATATACATTTTTGCAATACAACTGATATATTGATATATAAATTACACTAATGTTTTCAGAGTGGATATAAGCCGAAGAATCACAACCAAACTATATTTTTAAGGTTTGTTAATTTGCATCACCCCTTAAAACAAAGACTTTGCAGCGTTAATTTAAAGTAAAATTACTAAATTTTCAATACGTTATTTTATATTAACTTCATTTTCTTAATATATTGTTTACAAAGTAAAAACATACTTAAAATATAATTTGCTACTTAAATAGTTTTTTAACAGATGGAAAACTTGATGCCCCAATGAAGAACTGAATTAACCCTCGCATCACACAAGTAAACGTGTCACAGTGGTAGGAAAATCAAAAACTATTCAAAAACTTTTGAAACAATTTTAAATTTTACTCCTTGAAATGCAATCTTGCAATGCCTTCTAATAAATTATTTCTTTCCGAGTAACTGTTTAGAATTTTCTTTTCTTATATGGCAAAATTAATAATTACGGACACTAAAAATTGTATCATAATAGAGCTTTTTGTTTCTCTACAAAATAAAAATCGTAAATAGTACTGTACAGTAGGATAATTTTTTTAATATATTTCCCTATAGAATTAAGAAAAACAAATCCAAAAAAATATTGACATTGTGTTTGACATTGCAAGTGACGAAACATTAATTTCTCGTTTTATGATTTCACTTTCTCAATTTCAGTTAGTGTGTGAGTGAGTGAAGAGATTTGGGTGGCTTTTAACATCGAAGCCTTGAGAACCGATAATGTGAGTATGCGGCATACATAGCCAGAATGCAAAGGCGGGGGAAATCAAATGCCGCTTCCTGTGCATTGTCTCAGATACAGGGAATAATAACTGAATTTGTTAAAGGTTTTTCAATATACTGCAAAAAATCAAATGGTAGAAATTGTAAAAATTTTTTTACTTACCTACTTACGTGAAGCACCATTTACCAATAGGAGCGAACCATTTATAGGCTATTCGCGGTTGATGGGCATTTCTGAAAGCCCTGCTTAAGATATTCTTTCCTCCTCATTTGTATCCTTCCGCCATATGTGAAATTTACATTACAACGGTCCTCACCAGTTTATTCGTGCATTTGTCAAGTGTTCAATGTGACCACCATGAGCGGCCCGAACGACATCTACGCGATAATAAAACTCTTTCCACGCTCTTGTCAGCATGACCGGTGTTATGGCTTGGATGACGTTCGTAACTCTCGGTTTTAGGGGGTGAGGGGGGAATGAGCTCGCATTCGAGACGTCAATGTTAAGGGGGTTGTCTGATCTTTCCTTTATATGCCAACACATGACACTGGGAGCGTCTGTCGTCCCACTATAAGCGTGTGTTGTGTGTTAGTCCGCATCACGATGGCGACGGAACAACAAAAGGCGTTCTGTATTATTCAGTTTGCTAAATTTGAATTGGTTACGACTGTTCAATGTGAATTCCGTCGAAAATACGGACGTCGTCCTCCCGATAGGCGGAGTATCCTACGTTCGTTTCGTCAGTTCCAGGACACAGGGTGCCTTTGCAAAGGCAAAAGTTCCGGGCGGCTGCGTGTGTCCGAAGAGAATATGCGACGGATTCAACAAGCGTTCGTTTGCCTCCGAGAAAATCAACTCGGCAAGCTAGCCGGGAAATGCAAATACCTCAATCGATTGTATGGACAATGCTTCGAAAGCGATTGCTGTTCAAACCATACAGGTTACAGCTTGTGAAGGCTCTTACTGAAAGGGATAAAGAACTGAGACGTTATTTCTGCACGTTCGTTCTTGCGCAGAACGAGGTAGACGATGCCTTCATGTCTAAGCTGGTTTTTAGTGATGAAGCGACGCTCCATACAAATGGTACGGTGAACCGGCACGACGTGCGGATATGGGGTCAGGAACCTCCTTATGAAACCACAGAACACGAGCGTGCTTCCCCCAAAGTTCAATCGCAGAGCTGAATACCGCCCTTTTTTCGAACACAGAAAGTATTTACTTAGCAATTTTTTCCAAAGTCCTCCTACATAGAATGTACGTATACTAAAAAGCTATTTGCAGTTAAAATTGAGATTGCAAAGGGGTCTGGCCCACTGTACGTTTGATTTCGTGAAAAATTATTTAGATAGGGGAATTCATAGTTTTTATGTACCTTCTCGTGTATGGAAAATTGCCTCTTGGAACTCGTAAATGAAAATACACACTGGCGATTGATACTCTAGCAGGGGTCGTGGTAATCGAGCGAGTGGACATTTATATGCGAATTGGCGTTTTTTATAGGAAAATCAATAAATATCCTTAGTAGTGGTTCGAATTTATTTAAATAATTATTTTGGTTCCTGGTTTTTGTGAGAGAGGAGGGAATATCAATACGTCTGCCGTTGCGTACCGAAGTAGCAGCCCGAAATTGTTTTAAATCTTTTCTAGGGAACATTACTCGAAAAAAGTAGAAAAATGGAATTATGATCTGCAGCGACACTCGAAACCGATATAATTATCAAAAATCCGTGGTGGCTGGCTGATACTTTTTAATTATTTATTATAATTTTATATATAATAATAATTTTTTAATTAAAATATTTATTTTATTAAAATAATTTCTAGGGGTACTTGTAGCTTGAATTGTCGGCTGCTGTTTGTGGATAGCGAGGGGGGAAATGAACGAGGGACGGCCGGCCACACCTGTGACGTCTTGGCAGGCAACTCCTACCTCCTGTGTCAAATGCCAATACCCCCGAAGGAAGATAATCACACCACTAACATCAATGTAGAGGTTTTCTTTCAGACATAAAAAACGTTTTAATGATGTTTATTTCTTTTAATGTTTCGTATATTGTGTTTTTATGTTACGCAATACTTCTGTTCTTACTTGTGAACTGTGTTTACTCTTATTTTACACAAAATTAACTCCACTGCAGTGCCTTATTGTTAATGAAACTGGCGAATTTTCTACCTTAGCAGTTGTTCCCCTCTTAGTTTTCCCTTCCTGACAGCTTCATGGAAAATGCATAACTTAGTCGCATTTCTTCTCCTTGTCACCGTAGCTGAGAGGAAGGAAGCATACATAAACAAGAAGCTGTCAATATAACTAATGAGCCTACTTTCCTTTGCATGGATGCAACTAATATTGACGAAGTTATTATAAGGCTGGATGGTAGGTGGGTTTGATGTCTCGTTGATAGCGATGGCATTATAAATGCAGCCAAAAAAAGAAAAGGAAAACTAGTGAGACAAGTACAAATACACATGTGCCTTACCTGGCTTTTAAACACAGAACGTCTCGTACCGTAAGCTGGCGTGCAACCATCTGGATTATGGAGGTAGGATTCGGAACATAAACTTCGGTAGTAACCGGTCTAAAGTTTTGGTTGACTGGGATTATCAACTTCAAGTATTTACATGAACATAATTTTGAAAACATGTGTGTGAGTCACTTATATAATGTAAGTTTTCATGATATATTGTAACACTACTTGTGTGTAGAATTAGGTGGTAATCGCTTGACCGGTTCTCGAGATAAGGCGTAAAAGCCTTAGTTTCTCATTTGGCGCTATCGAAGAAAATATCCTAAACATGCTCTGAATATGCATATCTGATACTTCTAGGAGATACTGAAATATGTCAAATTATTTAACACAAACAATGAATTTATCTAAATAATTTATATTGCACCATTTTGAAAAAAAATTGCGTTATAAAATTAAATGAAGTTAGTTGACATGGTCCACTGTAGTACTACTTGTGTGAAAAAGATCTGGGACTTAGATTATTGGTCCCTGAGATATGGCATGCATGTTGCATTTTATCACATGGCTCATTGTTACAGAAAGCCTGCGAGATATGATATGCATAAGCATATTCGATGCTTATGATAAATACTCTCAGTATACAAAGTTTAAATGAAATCGGTTAACTTGTTTAATAGATATTATAAACATATCTAAATTATTTATATTGCTGCCATACTGCAAATAAAGTCAGAAACTTTAAACATGGCCTAGTGCAGCACTACTAGTGTGTATAAAAGTTTGGTGGGAATCAGTTAATTGATCTGTAACATGTGAAAAAAAAGCTCCACTTTCTCATGGGGTGGTATCTTCATCACAGGGGAACATAACGGAGATTTATTGCCACATTCTATGTTTACCATAGGTAGTTTACATATTAAGTTGGTTGAAATTGTTTGCGACATGTGGCATACTGACATCAAATATTTACATTGCTGTGAGTTTGAAAATATGTCACTACCTCCTTAAGTCATATAATTTTATATGAACTGCAAAAGTATAACCTGTCGCCGGAATTTCATGGGTGTCAGTTAATAAGCTTAATTTTTCACGTGGTGCTATCTTCCAAAAGGGCGGGCAGATGAGTTTATATATTCGCTCATTAGAAGCTTGCATATATACTGTCACCATACAATGTTAGGCTCAAATGGGTTACGTTGTTTCGTTGAAATATCATGCTATGCTAAAATGTTTATATGGGCGCTATTTCGAAAACAACCGTATGGCCATCTTAAAACGTAGCCTATTAATTTATGTGATCTGCCACAGTGTTACTTGTTTGGCAAATTCTGAAGGAATTGGTTGATTGTTTCCCAAGATATGACAAAACTTTTCTTATTAGTGTCGCACTTTCTTACAAAATGGAAGCAAAAAGGTTTTGAGAAGACAATTTAATGATTGTAATAGGTGCTGCCAGCATACAGAGTTAAGTTGAAATGTGTTACATGGTTTTGTAGATATATCATAGTATTCTAAATTGTTTATACGACCACTATCTTTAAAATAATAGTCTGACCCACTAAAATATGTCAGTTTACACGACCTACTGTAGTTTTACTTGATAACCGTATTTGATAGGAATTAGTTGATTGTTTCCCCGAAATATGACATTAAACATTAATTTTCATGTAGTGCTATTATACAAATGGCGTACAAAATAAGCCATATATTCACACATTTGAAGCTTGTATGATACCGTTTCAGTATAACAGTTTTTATCGAAATTGGACAAACAATATGGGGTATATTGCAAATAAATCTAAAATATTTATATAGCCAAAATTTAAAAAATAAGAGCCTTATTTATTTAAATTGCATATGTTAACATAGCCTAAAATAGTAGGTATTATTTGTTGGGATGCTAAATTTTGCAGAAATCGATTTTATAATATAAAAGGTTTATTTATCATGTTGCACTATCTTCCAAAATTGCCGCTTAATACTATTATCACTACTAATCCGTATGTAATGCATTGTCAACATACCGAATTAGGTTTAAATCGGTTAAATCGTTTTCTTGATATAATGTATAAGCTTTATTTTTCCTTTTGAGCTATCTTCCAAAATGGTGGATTAACAACATTATGGGTTTCTTAATTCAATGCTTACAACATGCACTGTTAACGTACCAAAATTGGTTTCAATGGGTTAAACAATTCCGGAGAAAAACTATTTTTTTTAAATTTTGATATTATCTTCCAAAATTATGGATTAATATCATCATCGCATTCTATATGCGATGCTTACTTGTCAATGTTTCAGATTTGGTTAAAATCGTAACATTTGTTTCCAAGGTTTAAAATAGTGGCTTAGATTTTACAATTGTCGTCATTTTGAAAGTAAGTACCCCAAGTGATTGAAAACTATAAATGTATGTTGTCATTACCTAGTAACATATGTGGGCTTAGTTTGGTTAAATTCAGTTGTCGGGTTTAAAATGTATTAGGGGGAAAATACATTCCAGACAGACAAGCGGGTGATTAGATAAGCCGGTCTTTCCTTCGGAAATTCGGCTTAAAATCGCAGATTTTACTTTCCATAAATTGTAAAAATGAGACTGCTAAAACTGAAGCACAGCAGATGAGTGATGCATCAAAATTTAAGTTTGCGGTAAACTGCTGAAGAGGACGCGTCATCTGGCGAACCTCTGCAGTCCCTACTTATACAAATTTCAGGACGATAACGAGATTTGAATTTCCATTTTCACATTATGATCCAGGGCAGGTGTGCCTGATTCGCAAAAATTGCATAACAGTTTGCCCTTTAAAGAGTAGTTACAGAAGTAAAAGCAAACATTACTCGAGAAGAGTAAAAATATTTTTAAAAAGTAGTTTACGTATTATAAATTACAGTGGATCATTACCGTTAAAAAAAATATTCACATGTATAACGAGTTTATATTTTTCTTTCTGATTAATTAATTAACTTTAATAAGATGTGGCAATAATATTATTATTTAGTGTCAGTATATTTGCAAGCCAACGTGACTACATTATTAACAAATTGACCTAAAATTTAATATCGTGGTTATAAACATAATTATTTACAGTTTAGATGGCTAAGATGTTACAAATTCCAGAGTTATTAAGATCGATATAACGTATTATTTAAACAATTATTAACAGTCGAAATTGTAATATTTGTAGTATTTTAGATATGAATAATTTTTCTATATTATCGATATTAGAACCTTAATCGATATTTACCATTTAGGTTTTTGCAAAGAGGTTATCAGCATTATAAGCGTAGTCGATATTAACGATCTCAGTGCGATCGTATATTCGGATGCACATATTAGCGATAGTGTCGGTATAAGGAATTTTAGGAATCTCAATATTTACGATACCATTATGAAAAATACTTGCAATAGTTTATACTGCAATTTATTTAAATACTTAAAATAACATAATATATCTCAACAACATCAGAAGGATATAATGAGTCGAAACAATACCGAAAATAGATCACACAGCTTTATTATTTTAAAACGTTCGGTTTGCTACTAGTAAAACTTTTCCTACAGGAAGTTAAATAACAGAGTACAAATTCAGTGTCATTTCCTCTCTAAAGCACAATCAAGAAGAAATGATGCTTAGACATTTCGCATTGTGTGGTCAGATTTTTCAGTATTTCGTGGCTGTATGTGTAATATAACAAGGCGCGTATGAACGGAGAAACCGAAAATAATCACTTAATGTTGGTGAAATATTCGCAAACTGTTTTTCTTTTAGTATAAAAATGTCAGACGTTTGACACGTAAGTTCAGTACGTTTAACGCATTTAACACAAAAAAAAACTATATATGTATATACTGTATATGTATATAAATATCTTACTTCCAAATTGTTCTCATCATGCACTTGCATTATTTATAAAACAGTTCCCTAACAGCAAGAATTATTTCAAGAGGACGTTAATGTCCCTTAAAAAAATTAGCAAATTTTAATTTAACGGGCAACAGGATAAAGAAAAATTTTTCTGGTCTTGGTGAAGTACTCAGTTTTAGTATATGGTCACACGTGGCAGTTAACTGAAATAATTAAAAGCAGTACCTTGCAGTGACCGTTCTATAATAAGCAGTCAAATTAAGTGGCCTGCTTAAGACTCGTAATTTGTGAGCTACTAGCAGTCGTTTACAATAATTAAGCAATGCATTAGACTGCCATACCAAACATATCTCAAAATGACCTTTATCGTCTGATAATACCCAGATTTTTTTTAATACTTTGTAGTTTATATTGCACAGGACAATAAAAATAATATAGTAAGCTTACTTCATCCTTAGTTACGTTGTTCCGTTCAATGATATCTTTAAACCATTAATAGTATTTTTACTTTTCTCTAGATATGTGAAGCAGCGTGAAGCCGATGGGAAAACAAATCAAAGTGGATCGGAGAGTCGTGACGCAACGCCTGGCAGCGTCTGACTGCTCTTGTACGCTTCTCGCCCCCACGCGGCAGGTGAAGGGGAGTCACACGACCCTCCCCCGACCACGCTCAACACGCTAACATAACCAACCAGACCCGTCACGCCACAGCACCTCCGTCCGCCCGAAGATACGGCAATTGTACGTGTTCCATATCGCCGGTTATTATTTTATACGGCCGGTACGTATGCCAGGGATGGACGCGCACCCATATTGTGGGCCGGAACATTGACACCGCCTCGGCGGTCGGGATGGTCGCGAGGGATGATGGCAAGAGAAAGAGGATTGAGGCGACGAAGGAGGGGAGGAGGACGGCAATGTGGAACATTCAGGGTCGGGTTAGCGTCTCCGAGAAATGGGGGCCGCCGTCGACACTCCTCGACAAGACTGTTTCCCGGTTAGCGCTCAGTTTCAGGATACACAGTTGTATGTTGGCTCGCGAGGAGAGCCCTGTCACTCTTGTTGTGAGTCAAACGAGGACAATGTTTAATGATTATAAATTTTCTTATGTACGGTTGATATGCAGAGATATGGTTGTCATATCTGAGGTATCTTTTGAAGTTTTAAAGGGTTTAATTGAATTAAATCTAGCTTCAGTGTTTACTGTCTCATTAAGGCAGTCACATGTTTACAAAGTGTGTATGGCCAGAAAATATTTTCTTGATGATATAGGTACACCTGCAGTTAAGTAAAAAGCTGAGAAAAAAACTGGCTTTAGTAATAGTTTTTAATTTCTTTAATGTACGTTAAAAACCTGTATATTTATTTTGTGGAGAATATCGTGGTGATATTTGAGTTTAACGTCGCATCCTCGATGCAGCCGGTCAGAATAGAACATACGACTCACAACTATGTTCGAGCCAGATGTGTGTAGACACATGTTAAATACTCTCAGTAACTTCCAGTAAATACAGGTAAGTAGTATGGTTTAGTAGGTTCTAGTGCAAGGGCTGACGGCTGTAGAGCAGTGGAGCTGACGCTATCCTGGATGACGTCACCACCGCCATCTTAGTTGTCCTTTACATTGACCTCTTCTGACGTCACAGCGTCTTTCACGTCGCAACAGAGACAAAGGATCGACATGATTTTGTGCACAGAGATAATTGGAGGGCCGGAAAGTGACATAGGCTACTTTTATCCCGAGAAAATATCTCATTCCCACTGATAAATTCTTATTGGAAAATTAAAAAGTAGACAAACGGTATAGCAATGCAATGTTGCAACCGAAAAACAGATCAACGTAATTTCTTGCACAGAAATAGTTGGAGGGCTAAAAGGTGATATGGACTATTTTTTATCGCGAGAAAATATCTCAAAAAATTTGCAAACTATAATAGTGAATCAAGTCTGAAATACGTTTGCCGTGCTGCCAGCGCGCTCTGTTGCAATACGCTGTCTAAACCGTCAAAGATGGAACGATATCATGTAGTAAAAAGTGCGCAGAATAAAAAGACCTAAAAAAACATCAGCGTCTCTCCGAGACGTTGAATTTTACAATATGTATAGAGTATAGAACATTAACACTAAGTAAAATTCAACTTTATTAAAAAAAACCTAAACAATAATTTTGTAGTCCACGCGAGCGGAGCCGCGGGCACAGTTAGTATGTGCATAAATAAAAGTTGTGTATAGAATTTTTTGTTAACCTTCTAAACTTATAGTTATAAGTTTATTAAGCAACACACTGAGTAGTTTTATTTTTAAGACTTATAAGTATTATGATGTTAGAACCAGTGTTTATGTAACTATGAGTTTACGATTTTTTAAATTTAATTACAGCCGTAACATATTTTCCGAGATTTTACACTTCCGAGTATCACATTTACGTCGTCCAGTACTAATTCAGCCTGTTCCATCCACTCACTAATGGGTTAAATTTCTGGTGATGTCACCCATATTTTCGCTGTGAGAAACATGGTGGACGTTGCCATCAGTCGGCGGGTTTTTTCGAGGCATTCCTATTCCCCCACTCTTGCATTCCACCACTGATCCATCTGCCGCTCATTTCACCCTCATCGGCGCTCAAGGAAGCACACTTTGGTTTCGACTCAAACTTCTCACCACATCTCCACCCTATATAATATCAGATTTGTATAGGCATATACGTATACGCATTAAGATTTTTAGAAAAATTATTATGGCGAGTAGCGTATTCCCAACCGAAAAGTTTAGTAAATAATGCGTATTTCGCGTCAGATCTGCCGATAAATCACTTTTTTTTTGCTACGCATTGAATTTTATTGCTATATTTATTTAAGATTTTAGCTGAAAGTAAAGAGGCACGAAACAGATCCCTAAATTCATCTCGTCCAAATTTGTTTGACTCACATATATTAATTCCTCACGGTTGTATACAATTTTACAGCTATACCAAGAAATGCATATGAGGACATCAAAAATTGAATATTTAATTAATCTAAAATAATAGTCATTATGACTTAATCATGCCAACGAAACACGAACCGAATTCGGCAGTCAGCATCTCGGATGGCCTTGTGCACAATGACGTAATGGTAAAACTCCAATCAATAATTATGGTGAATATATCATAATATGTAGAAAGAGAGGTAAGATTACAAGCATTTTGTCGTAGGAAGCATAGTTTACCAGATAGTAACAAAAACAGCTGTAAGTACCAGGTAATTAGACCTAATTGTTGCATTTGTCATTTATAGTGCTATGAAACGGTGTATAAAAATAAAATTCTCGCCCTGTTCATTACAGCTATGGTAATGCCAGTGCCGATATAAAATATCCATACACATATTTTATTATGTCTTATCAAAATTATTAACTGTTATTTTAGATATGCATAAAAGATTTTCTAAAGTTACTATAGCAAGTGGCATATGTGCGGACTCCCGTTCTAAAGATTGATTATTGAGCGCGATGCTAGCAAGCATCCCGCTCGCTCGATGCGAAATTATCGAGTAAAATATGTATGTAACCAAACCAAGCAACAAATACGGAGTAGTGTACACCTTACGACGAGACATATTATAAGCACTGCATTCCTGCAACCAACTTTGGTGACCGTTGAGGTTAGGCTCACTAGCTTTGAAAAATAACATTCGAGTATACAGTGCAGGCCTGTGCGTGGTGATAATGGCCAACTTGACTCCGACTAATTACATAAGTAGAGTTGGTAGCCTTTTACGAACCATATTGGATAGGGCAGTCATATTCGGATAGCAGGTAACACGTACGACTTCAAATAAGTTTTATTCGAACCCGCATCGAACCACAGACAGTAAATATAAACGCTAACATTACTACTTCATCATTACAGCCCAGGAAATCCCGTACATCCTACTAATATTATAAATGCGAAAGTTTATGTATCTGTGTGCATGTTTGTTACCACTCAGCTCCATAACAGCTGAACAAATTTTGATGAAATTTTTTATGTAGGTACTTTAGATCCTGCAATAGAAAATAGAATCCTTATTATCCCGGTAAATTGTACGGGTAGTGTGGAAAAACAACCAAACATAATTCTGCAACGGCTGAGAATGTGACCGAACTCAGCTCCATAACGACTGAACGGATTTTGATGAAACTTGGTACCTAGGTACTTTAAGTCCTGGAATAGGACACAGGATACTTTTTATACGGATCCTGTGGAATAACAACGAAACGTAAATCTGCAACGGATGGGAACGTGACCGAAATATTTTTTTCCTCTGGTGTCAGAGTTTATCAGGCCACCCAAGGACCTCTGAAATGGCTTAACGACTGCTATCAATCGATAACAACCAGGGCCGAATATTTAACGTGCCTTCCGAAGCCCGGAAGCGCTCAGATAATATGTCACTAAACAATCATCCATCCAAATGTGTGCCTCTGGGAACGTTTTTTAACTTTGGTAATAGATTAAGATCCCTCAGCGAAGCGCAAAAAGTAGTACCTTGGGACACTTATTTCTAAATATACAAGTTGATGAAACTCATGTTTTGATTGTTGTGAGGATGCCTGAAAAAGCAAAACTCCCGAATACCAGGTCCATTTTATGTAGTAGTTCCCTGCAAAGCGAACCTATACATAAAGCTCAGTAGAATGTAGCTATCTTCTGCTGTAGTAACTTGCTTCACAAACACACTATCATCCTTAGCAACATCGCAATCAAAAGAACCAATATTCCTGAAAACAGGCCTTGAAAAATATATCTTCTTACGAGAACGTGCTCGCCTCATGGCGCTGTGAAAACTAATTAAGTTCACAGAAAATTTTACACAACTGCTCCCGAACAACTTTTAACTACTACTAAGAAAACTCCGCGGCAACGCTGAGTAAGAATAGGCGCTGCCGCACGGCACTTCAGCCATAAGCGCATCTGCTGAGTTTCACGTACAGGTTCGCTTTGCAAGGAATGACTGCGCACAATGGATCTGGTATTCTGGAGTTTTGTTTCTTCAGACATCCACACAACAGTACAGTGACTAGTGTTGACTATCTTAGTCAAATAGATTCAAGAGATATTATATGTTGGAAGACTTCTGCTATTAATGAACTTGTAGCTACTTCTAATTCTGTAACATATACCTACACACATATAACGGCTGTTCATGGTAAATTGAGCACTTTTGAAAGCCCTGCTTAGGTTCTATTTGTATGCACAGTTGTGTATTCTTCCACTATATGTAAAATTAACGTTACCATGGACCTGGTAACTTTATTCACGCGTCGGTCGAGGGAAATTGTGACATAATTGGAAAAGTCATTGTTTAACTAATTTCATAATTCTTACATACATCAAAGATATAAGAAAGCAAAATGAGTCATTTTGGTATTCACAAACATTAACCTATCTCTTTTTAATTCAACGTTTAAATATGGAACTACGTTCCCTCCGTCGTTACCAACTTTACTAGGTGCACGCCGGTCAGTGTGTCCGTTAAATTACTAGCAGGTCAGGACAATGACATTTTTCAATTGTTGATTTCAAAAGCGCTCACTTTACCACGAACAGCCAATACACACACAGCCCCATAGACAGAATAACGATCCCATTAGCCTTTCTTTCCTTCGAAATGTAGGCTACAGAGAGGCTCGTTCCTTGCCCTTCTTTTAGCTGTTAACCGTTTATGTGTGAAAAATTTATTTATTTTATTTGAAACACATGACTGCAAATTTTAAAAAATATCATTATGTTATAGCTTCATACAACTAGAAGCTTTCATTAATTTATATTTTTTCCATTAAAATATTCTTGAAAATATGATTCTCAAATACTCAATACAAAAATAAAACACAAAACGGCTAGATTTTGTCAGTGAAATAAGTTTCTCCGTCTCACTGCGCGCGATCTTTATATTTTATGTCCGTGTCGTGAGCTTTAAAACCCCGTGCAAAGCATCCGCTTGTAGTTGGAAACTGCTGCTAACAGGCTTTGAAAACACCTGAGCATAATCAAATATGTTTTGGTATAAAGACAATATTTAAAATAACGGGAGGACATTGTTAAACACTTCAGGTTCTCGCCTTATGTGAGTACTTTGGCTTTTATAATTTGAAAAGCTGTGACCGCAGTTTAATATTTTTCAAACACGCAACTTTCTGTAATTGTCCTCAAGTAGAGCTATGTACACCTTTTTTTTGTAAAACAGCCCTAACTCATCAACTGTATAAAATATTAAATGCTAATAAAAGCGATTATGACTAATTTAATGTCATAAAAGTTTCATTCCGTAAAACGCCTACATAAAAAAACCTAGTGATATATTTTTCAAGTTCAATGCATGAAACTGTATATTTTTACAAGACGGAAAGCTAGCTATTTTATTAATATTTTGTAATATAAGCACAACAGAAAGCTTATTAAAAAAACCTTTTTTTAAAATATTAATACACATTCTGTACCACAAATTTAAATTGTCTGTGATTCGCAATTGTTCCCAAGTACATGTGGTTAATCAGGCCTGAGAAAGCTTATTACCATCCAAATATTGAATTTTATAACCCACTGAAAACTGTTTATAGCTCATAAACGGTATTTCCTCTTGTGGAGCAAGGAACATTTACGAGCAGTAATTGTACTGTTTCTTTACGGGCATGTCTTTACTGTTCGTTTACGAGCGGGTTTAAAGAGGATAAATGTTAAGAAACACAAAGCTAGTAGCTGTTGTCTTATACTACTTGCCTGCTTTACTGGAAATTAAATTTATTTTGCAAATCACGCAGCTGTTTGCTCTTATGTGGATTTCTATGTATAGAGATGTGTATGTTTGAATGTATGCAGTACGTAGATGTCTGCATAAACTTGTTTCTTTAACATTTCCCAAAACTTATGAAAACTTTAGCAAGATAGAATAACAACATTTTGCATTTTTCTATACGATAATATGTTTTTGTGTAAAATAGCAGTCAGCATAGTCTTCACAGTGTTTGACTCATCAAAAAAAAAACAGTGCAGCAGATTTTGTTAAGTTTTGTGGACCTGAATTACTCAAAGTACTAATATGTACTTTACATAATTAATTACATTATTAAGATAGAGTCAAAAATTACAATTTTTTTAATTAATAAATATATCGGAACAGTGTTTGCACAAAACGTCCTAAAGTCACAAAATATAAAGACCACTGCACGCAGAGTGCAGTTGACGAATTTGTTCAGGAACATGAAAGTTCTTCAAGTTAACATTAACAACGTTTTATTTTACATGTGCGCCATGATATTGCTTAGTGTTTTTCATGCGAGCGCCTATAACGGTATTTTTGGGTAACGTATTGTTATTATTCGTGTGTATATTAGATGGTACTTTTGGGATGTTTCAGTGTTTCATTATTCGATCCCAGATGAATTTCGTTGGCCTGCAATACCCTGCTGCACTTTTGACAGTGTAAATCTGCTTTTGTTTTTATCCCACCATGCAAACTGAAATAAAAAACGTCTTTCGTGTTTTACTTTGATAATACTTCGCTAAAGCACTATTCTCCAGAGATCAGACGAGGTAAGTCATACCACAAGACCATTATTACTTTCCATACCTTTCCCACAAACTAACTTTTGTGTTAAAACTGTGACTATCAACAAACAGAAAAACAGTAAAAATATTCTACTAATTTTTTTTCGAAACGTTGGCTATCGTTATTGTTTATTTGTGAGTACTGACGTAAGAAGCAATGTGGCGTTGTAAGAAAAGTATTAAAGCGATCGTTTGTAGCAGCAAACAACCCTTAGGTATTTGTTGTGTAATAAACTGAGCCTTCTAATTTATTTCTCAGGTGGTGAAGTCTACGACAACCACCAATATCTTTAGTACTCATCTATTTAGAGTTATCAGTGCACTTACACACATGCAGACGTAAGGTTTTCCTTGGCAAGATTTTGAGGAAAATTTACATTTTTTTCAGCCTGTGGTAAAATATCAACCGCACCAAATATTATCTTTATTCTTTTGCCAATTTAACATAGAACACACAGACCAAAATTTTTCAAAATTGTGATTAGTAAAGTTCTAACCGAATGACTTTCATAATTTTGTAAGAAAATTTATTTCAAATTTCTTAATAACATTTACAGTCTTTCCAAAACAAAACTAACTATTCACAAAAAAATTTATACGGTATTTTTGGGGTACTTATCTTATTTGGAAAGAAGATAGTTTATAAGCAAAAGAAGAGATACGGTAATTTTAAATACAGTGTTATATTGAATATAATTAACAAATATCCCAAAAACTAGGCAAGATTGAATTTAAATTATAGTCATTTTAAAGTGTGTTGAATTAATACACGTTTGTTTATATGTTATTACACGTATTAATTAATATTTAAACTAATTGAAAAGGTTATTTTTGATTTTTCAGATGCCTCGTAAGTATTGAGCATGTAATTTCCACTGCAGGCAGCCAGTGACAAAGATAAAAACTGCAGAGTAGAGACCAATATGTCTCAAACATGAAGTTGGTTTTAATAAAGGTCACTTACCCAGGACACTAAACGGACTGACTATTTCTTATATTTATCCGCAAAGACGCAGAAGTTGCCTGAATTTTAAACTTTCAGCTGTAATTTCATTGTTTCTTATTTTGAAGCATCGCGGATTTTCAAATAGGGATGCAAAGAATATAACAGACTCTAAGGCAAACTAAACTATTGCAATTAGACCTTTTACATTGACAGAGAACATTGACATATAAGGAGCGTTTTAAATATTTAGCCCTGCTCGTATATTTTTCATAAGGAACGATGTATTGTAAAAGATACATTTATCGTTTTTTACAAGTCGTTTGAGTGTCTGGAGCTATATGGTTTTGCGTTTCTGAGTCACAGAAGGATGGTCAATGCCAGTTATCACTTCACTATTATGCACAAGGGCGTTGAACAGGTGCGCTGTGTTTTAGTCTACGGCGGCAACCAATGGATTTTACACATATATGTACCCAATCACAAAATGTAAAACATCGAAGTTCTTTGTACATTTTTCTGTAGATAGGAGTTAATATTTCCAGCCAGGAATACTTTTCACCGTGTTAAGAAATTTTGCGTGTTTTGCATTGTTCCTACATTAATCTTCAGTATTATATTAGTTGTGTTTTGAGAATACGGCGCTGAACACATATCTGTGACGCAGTGCCCTCTCTAGAGCGTGTTTAGTAAAAAGTAGGCGTCATCTCCTCGGTGTATTCTTTCCTCTTGTGGTCACGAAGGGGAACAGAGCAACAGCGACTGGACGCCCCTGGCGGCGGGCTGCGTAACCAGCAGCCGGCAACATCCCTGAGAACAATAAGCTGCACAAGACGCTCGCTCGCATTACATTTTATGTGGCGGCAGGATGAGGATGTGTTGCTTTATTCCATCCGCGGGGGCCAGGATTCACAAATAACTCCGCCGGCACGAACCGGAATTAAATCGTCCCCGTCTCCGGTTACGGCGCAGACGTGCGAAGCACACAGCCGGGCGGAGAATCTGAGACACCCGTGTGGAACCTGCGCTTCGAGCCACAAATATTCATCGCAGCAGACCTCTTCGTTGCTATTTTAGAGACGTTTCACCGATTTATTTCTGCAGTGGTGTACCTTCCGTAAAAACTTACATTGTAACATCTGTTTTGCTTAACAAAAAATATCTTCTTTAAAAATCCATTATACCTTCGTTCCTACGCCGTATGCTACGGCTCTTTAAGCATTTTGTGGTCTCCTACTGATTTAACAAAAAATTAATTAAGTGTCTGTTATAGTTAAAAAGACGATATACTTGGCACTATTTATGACGGCTATCCTGTCCCATTTAAGATTGTATGACTCAGATTTTCAAAAATTAAACTACTTTTTTATATAGAACTATGGTGTAGCTAACATTACATGAAAAAATTGCAATTAATTATCTATGGAATTAATGGTTAACCGTGCTTGATTTATTTCCAAAGCATTCAGTGTAAATTTCCCCACCTCTCGTCTATAACCCGAAATAGGGGCAAAAACGCTAATTTTAGAGTGTAACTTTTTGGGACTATTCTGCTACTATTTAGAATAGAGCACAGAGCTCAGTTCATAAAAAACGAATATAGCACCGGTTCATTCCTTAGCATTTGTGTATTAAGGCCCCCGTCTTCCTGGAACTTTTTCCCATGTTTCGGCCGAGAAGCGCGGGAGCGATAAGGGCGACACTGCCACCCGCATCAAGTACGCCATCGCCACTAAGCGCAAGGCTCTGAACTGGCGAGCAGTGTTCTCGTCGTGCTACGTGTACCTATGGGACTTTCAGCGGTGACCATATAATTTTATTAGTGGGAAATCTTTAGGAAGGTTCAGTGCAGGCCCCTATAGTAGTTTTGTATGTATCTGATGCGTGAGTTTTGAGCTACAGCGCCTTGCAAAGGCCGTTTTTAGCGGTTTTGGAGTACTCTGAATTGATGTTTCTAACCTACGTGATATTTATAAAGTACTTAACAGCTCTCGTCTGAAGTGTGTGTTATTTTCGTAGATCAGCACGTTGGACGCACGTTTAATAGTTTCGTTGAAAAACGTGTATTTGGAACACACTGCAACGCAGTTCAAGCGCCAGATAGACGGGCGCCTTAACACACAGGATATTTTCATCTGGAATTAGTACGTGCAGCATTTTAAAAACGCACAGCGGAAATACCTGGTCTTTAATAGCTCTGGTTGACCTTATGTCATCAGCGGTGAGGGTGTTTGTAATCAGAATGGAAGTTGTTTTATTTAAAACTACATTTTTCATTTACTTAGACTTTGTTTTCTTTTGTGCTTAAGAAAATGATACGATAAAATCTAGAGACAAATTTATTGGTAGCTTCGTCTATTACCAATGACCGATGGTGAAGCACATACTAAAAGAAAGTTTGTGCTTTATTATTAAGATTACTGTGACATCATATCCACGGAAACTACTGTAATTTTAGCAGCAGTTTAGTAAAATAACTGTAGTAAACAAAAATATCATGAATCAGTGCCTGTTTTCCTATCGTATGCTTAATGGTGTCATAATGACCGAAATTTACTACGTTTATTGACATTTAAATAATATAAAAATTAAAAATATTTGAGGTTATGTATTTTAATAGCACATTAATAAATTAAAATCGTTCACAGAGGGCATATGTATTTTTGTGCTACAAAATAAAAATAAATGTTTTCGTATTTTTATTTTATAGTTGAACATAAGTTTTTAAAATAAAGTCTTTTACCATGTTCAGAAATACTTTTCTACAACCTCTTTGATATAACTATGTTTCTGTATATAAATTATTAATTTTTCAGATACGATACATTGAAATAGTAAATTTATGATTTTGACACGTACTTCAGGAAAATAAATAAATTACGAAATGGCCAAAATAAAAGAGAAAAGGAATCATTTTATACAGTCCCAACGATTTGAAAATTATTAGACATTAATTTGAAATAAATATGTAAACATGTATTATTGGATATGATTTTTCAGATCGCTTTATAGGTCGCAGAAAACACACATACAACAGAAAACAAGCAAAGATCAGCAAAGGTGAATTTTTAAGTGACAGATTACCATGTATTTTATGACATAAATTTGAATTGACCTAAAATATTGTTGCAGAAAAACCACATGTTTAATTTTTATTTTTATGTCCTACTAAGATAATTATATATATACTAGCTGACCCGGTAAACGTTGTTTTGCTGTGTCACTGGGAGACACCTGGTGGGAATAAATTGTAACCTAGATCGATAAATGATCGATGATAATTGATCAGTTATCGACCTAGGGTAAAATTTATTAAATTACTAATATCGCTATAAAAAAATAAGGGTTGGTGGTAGAAGGGTGAAAATTTAGGAGGGTATGTATTTTTTGATGCCACATCATAAAAAAATATAAAATAAAAATTTTGTTCAAACAATAAAAAAAAATTGTTTGGGGGTGGCTACCCTTATTACTTAGGGGTGTAAAAAATAGATAGAAATCTATTATCAAACCTACCGAGTATACATAAAAAATTTCATAAAAATCGGTCCAGCCGTTTCGGAGAAGTTCAGTGACTAACACTGTGACGGGAGAATTTTATATATTAGATTATTTCTTTGAACAAATGCTACAAATTTTGCAGTATATATCTTACGTTAAAATGCTGATATTTGCTGGCCACGCTGACCTTGCTTAAAAGATCGTAACAATCTTCAAAGAACATATCGTAGTATTACATAAGAATAATTGTAGCAACATGTAAGAGAGAGAGAGAGAGAGAGAGAGAGAGAGAGAGAGTGTGTGTGTTTTTCATGCAGCAGTAAAATTGTTGGAACGTGAGTGAGTGAGGGAAGAGATTTACGCGGCTCTTAACATCGAGGTCTTGAGAGCCGATGAAGGTGAAATGAAGGTAAGTATGGAGCAGCGTCGGAATGCAGAGGAGGGGGAAGCGGGAGATCCTCGAGGAAACCCGCCGACCATCGGCATCGTCCGGCACGATTCCCACATGCGACAATTCGGGAGTGACCCCGTCGGGAATCGATCCCGGTTTGCCTAGTGGGAGGTGAGTAGTATAACCACTACACCATCGTGGCCCCTCGTTAAATCGTGATGGATTTTTATCTCTCCAATTTTTATGGTTTGTGCCACATGTTACAGAGCGAGAATTTAATGGGCGAATAGCTTTTTTAAGGTCAATGTTAAAAAGTGTGTAAAATTTCAGTATGAATAGGAGGCCAAAATTCTGTTCTCCAATTTAATTTAGTTCTTCTTCGACAACTAATCTGACAAAAATCACTCAATTTACATTATCGAGGAAAAAATTAAAAAATCTTGCAGAAGTTGTAGTTGAAGTGCTTGCTTACAAATTACGAAGGAGGCGAACACGTAGTTGCCTACATCCTTATGGCTACGTTCGTGGGCGGAAATAATTTAATAGAAGATAATGTTTCGTCCGAAAAAGTTAAAGAAGTAGAGCCACGGGTGCTGCCCATGTACCTTGAGCTTTTTACTACTTGATCCATTAAAAACTTCTCAATCTCAATCACGCATCCATTCTTGATTGTGGCTGTATTAGTTCTAACTACATCGTAATTTCTGTTATTACATGCTCTCTCATTGGCTGTCGTCTGACCACGCCACATTTCTCCTCCAACCAGCAATGGCGAGACGAGAGCCCATCAGGATGCTTTTCTTTCGTTCATGTTATTTACAACATGCAATGCTTACTACCCTCTCGTGAATAAATAAACAATAACAATTACAATAATTTTTTCAATCAACAAACTCGTGACATAAGCAAACTTACACTGCACTTCGCTTAAATCATATAATAAATCTTTATTTGAAAATTATCTTAATTAATAGCCATCACAACCAAATGTTCTGAAACCAAAGGTGAAAGTAATTGTAAATATAAATATAACACCTGGAAAACAGCAACGTTGCAAGTGCAATAACTAACGCTCGTTATAATATCGTGCATAAAATCAATATGTACCGCAGTGACAAAATAGCTTATCATCATTGCATAGTTGTTTAACTTTTTGGTGTGTATGCATTATTTTATGCCAGTTATGCAAACTTATATATTCATTTAACATTCATAAATACTGAAATGGTAAAATTTTGTTGAGCAACAGGAGAATGATCACAGGCCTATAAATTAACTCGTACCTACTCTTGTTATTAAATGTCGAACCCTGTTAGACTGATCCAAAAATACCGCCTTGTCACGTTCGTGAAAACGCAGACGAAAGTCTGCATTCTTTGCCTCTCACAAGAATATCTGAATTCCCCAGCATGGCAGCAGACGGTCCGCTTGGCCTCGCCATTCGCACTGTTCTCTTTGGGCTGGCAGTTGAAACGCACACATATTTGGAATGCAAACACAAGTGTCTCAGTAGTTACGCCCAACTTGCGATAGCTAGAATATCGTATCTGCAAGCTCCTCCAACCGACCCTTTCTCCTCACTCTCCAACCCGATTCTCCCGAAATGCCTTTTTCCCGCGGGCGATAATTCCGGGCCAAACTTGGGCCGCTCTTTTGTCAGTTGGAAGGGAAATTCTTCCCCCGGCGGGAAATTCCCCAAACCACATGCAAACAATAGCAATAACTCAAGTGACGCATGACTTATTAATCGGGGAAAATATAGACAAAAGGCAATCGGAGACGAGAAGGAAAACCAACCTCCCCGGCCCTGCGGAAAACCATCTCCAATTCCTTCAGAGGGGTAAAAAGGTTGGGGGGGGGGGAGGAGGAGGAGAACCAGAGGTGAGGGTTTGGGAAATCGAGAATAATTGCTCGGTTCGAAATTTGTTTTAGCGGGAAAACTTCCCTCCTCCCGGGATGGTTCTGAATGAATAATCGCGAAGGAAATTATCGCCGGGTTTGACCTTTAAATGAAACCCGGTAGAATGATGATCTCTGGAGGGGGCTGTGTGTGTGTGTGTGTGTGTGGAGCGTGGCCTCCATTGTCTGGAGGAGGCTGGAATCTTGGGAGAAGTCTTCGTCGCTAACGAGGCCACACATTAGACCTTCACTCCCTCGATTCCTTTCCCGTCCCTCCGGCGAGTGCCACAGTCGGTGACGGCTGGCTCCCAGGCGCTGCCAACTGGCGGCAAGCTGCCTCCCCGGAGAACACACCCGGCGCTTTCTTCGTACGCCAAGGCACTCCACACGACTTTGAACACGCAGAATATCCATTAACAGATTGATTCACCCTAAATGTTTCTTTTTTGGCTTTTTATTATCAAGGTAAAAAAAAACCTGAACCGTTTTTTCTTATATCTTGACAGAATGTGTAAGAAACCTAATCAATGTTGTGAACACTTAACCCACTTTGCAATTCGCAAACTGGACATACTAACCAGTGTACTTAAATTTAAAACATAATTTCTGTTGTAAAACACTGCCTTTCTGTCCCATCATGTTCACTGTTGTCAAAGGAAAAATATGTTCAAATCCTCAATTTCTGTTGACAATAAGTGCTCACGCACTGGTCAGGTAATAAATGTTTGGGTCACATGCCCTGCAAAATAAGTGATAAGCCATGTACATGACTATAAGATATACTACTGTAAATAAACAGAGTTTGAATACCATGGATATAATTAAATAATTCAAATACCCACAACATTTTATGGAAAATGTTAAAGTTCAAAATAACCAAATCTGTCAATTTATTAAACCTACAAAGAGAGGAAAAAAGCAAAATTTACATGCAACACAGAACCTACAAAGAGAGAATTCTTAGGAAGAGGTACCCAAATAATTGTTTTCATTGAATTATGTTACGAAAGGAAAGAGTGTATATGAATATATGAATACGATGCTTCTACCGCAAGCGCGCTTTTGATTTAGTTCACGCGTAAACAAAAAGTAAGGAAACTGTGGAGCTACCAGCCCCACACAGATATCAAATTTTAATTAATATTCCAACAACAGAAATTTCAACAATATACATGTTCACTCTAGTCAATTTAAACTTAAATCAAGGACTTACAACTGTGAACGTTGTTTCAGAATTTTTTACCATTGATTAGTTTCAGTTTTATCGACTTCATAACTCTAGTAGCAATAAAGATTTCAAAATTTATTACATCCGATCGCATTATTTCCATGGTGAGGCTAGTAAAACTTTAATCTATCGCTGGTATTAATTATAATGATCCGAATTACAGTTATGTGCTTCAGTGTGATCTTATTTGTGGGTTGTAAATTCCGTACTTTGACCACCCTCTCTAACACAACATGTAAATAATATTGGTGTTAAAAGAAAATAATTTTAAAGCACCTAATGATGACCAAAATGTCTGTTCAGGTAATCACCTATGAAAACACACTACATGAAATGTAACAAAATGTGAGCAGAGAAAATCCTTTCAACGTCACCCAGATTCTCCACCTTGCTTTCAACATGAAGTACAAATGCAAATGAGAATTTTTGACCTCAAAACGCATTTGCTCCCTTATCTCGTAAGAAATTTGTTATCATAATGATTATGTTCCACGGACTGCAGTATTATCTTTAAGGGACTTCATCCGCTGATTCTTCATGAAAGTAGTCCTTCGAATGACTTTACAACACTAAGGGGGGTCACGGTGGCTGAGCGGTTAGACTGCTCGCCTGCAACAAAGGCGAACCTGGTTCAATCCGCAGCCGGGTCACTCCCGAATTTTCGCAAGTGGGAATCTTACTTAACAATGCTGCTGGTTGGCGGATTTTCTCGGAGACAGGCGGGATGAATTTATAAATTAAAACATTCAGATGATAAACTACCACCGTGGAGTAGTTTGCAACACAATTTAAACTCAAACTTGTCTTTCTTGTTGCAACTGGCAACATTGCAGCCATCTCCGACCAACATCCTGACCCTATTCTCAGTTCCCGTGCCTGTCCACCTACAAGGCACAAGGTCAAGCTAGTTTTGCTCGTTCGTTCAGTTAAATTGCTAGGTTTTTATAAAAACATTTCAAAATAACAGTTTTTATATTTACAATGTATATTTATGTACTATAAAAGCGTTTCAGTAAATATATTTAATTTTATTTTACCCACTTCAAATATTAAACAAGTACAGATACCCTTCTCCCTTTCTAAACAAAAAATTTACCACCGAGGTCAAAGCGTTCCGATACTGTTAAATTTACGACTACATCCTGTTAACGCCCACGGCTAATAAAACCACACTGTTAAAATTATTTACTGTCTTCATTTTACGGAAGAGTGGTGGTGAAAAGTTCTCTATGAGTCTCCATAAAATTATAGACACTTTAAATTCAAAATTATGGAATTTTTGTAAATTACACAGAAACTTCCACCAGTTCACGGAATCTCTCCGTAAATCTGAAAGTTAGTTTTTCTGTTGTTTCGGTTTTAAAAAGTGATTACGGGAAAATATTACTTCTAGGTAAGCAGGTTGTTATGAATTTAATTTTAAGTCAATTCATACCTGAAAGGGGACATGGGCGTAGCTAAATAATGAGTCATGATTAGGTAGAGCACAAATGTATAAGATGGGGTTTATTGAAAATAAGGAATTTACAACAAATTTTTACATGACTATTGATCGGGGGAATTTAAATGGAATAAAAAGATGCTAATTAATTATATTAAGTATTATTACATCACGCCGCTACTTTTGTAATTTAATTGGAAAGTCCCCACCTTGTTCATGTTGCCGGAGGCTGATTCTAGGAGGCGGTTAACGACGTCCCGATACACCTATCTTCAGGAGTCTTCTCATTCCAGTGGTCCAACGATAAAAGACGCCGCTCCCGGTGTTACGCTGGCCTATATAGGGTGCGTTGTTTAATACTTTCGGCAGCGTTTACTGGA
>NQII01000271.1:144805-315278 GCA_002778355.1 Clitarchus hookeri | reverse complement strand
AGTTGTGCAACTGTTTTCGCAAGGTGTTATTGCAATCACGCTAGTGCCCTGGTTCAATGTTTGATGGTGTGATCAGGCAGGCCGTACAACTAAGGCCTTATCACTTCATAAAATATCCCCCAATGTTCGCTACCTAGATGCCCTCATCTCACCCTAGAATCCATGGGGGTAGTGGGAAATAATTTTGTATTTGCGTGGTTCATCGTCTGGCAGTAGGTATATGGATCGGGGTGAAGTCCTCTTCGCTGTGGTAGGAAAATTTTTTGAATGGAATTATAGTAGACGGGTAAGTTAGGTTTAAAGAACTGCCAATTGCTTTCGTGCAGTCCTCGGGCATGGTGGGCTGAACACACACTGTGCTGTGTGTTTGCAGTGACATTGCGGGCCTTGAACTTGCATTTCCGCTAGAATGTGCAAAGTGTCTTCCACGCGAAAGCGCGGCAGACTACTCCGGGTGGGACCGAATGCGTCAGCCTTTCTTGAGGTTGTGAGTCCCTAAGCACTACGTGGCGTGGATCATTTGATACATTAATCCTTGTAAAGAATGAAACAGCAATAGAATGTAAAACATTGGTCATTATAAGGGAAAAAAATAATTTAAACTTAAAAGAATTTGAATTGTTAAATTTAACAGCTCTCCCCGTTACAACAATTATTCTATTTTGTTTGTACAGAAAATACACTTGCTGAAAATAAATACGTGTTATAACACTGACAGAAATAGTGATGTTATAGGAGAATGTTAAATACTAAAATGGTACGTAACGTCACGGTGGTAGGATACTGATGGGATGGTATGAAAACGTAGGATATAATTTAATTAATAATTGGAACTTCCATAAAATTGATAAAGAAATGAAATATTGAAGCTATTTTTCTACTACGTTTCAATACTTAAGAGGGAAATGGAAAGGATACTTAGAGTAACATATGCACAAGTATTTAAATATAACAAAACAAAATTTTGAAGTAATAAATGTTACCTATTATACAATAAATACGTGTTAATAACGTATAATAAATAATATCTATTGAATGTGATAAATTGTACAAATGGTTAGTTTTCTATAAACATTAAAATATTAAATTACAGTTATAAGACAGACATTACTTTTCCTTAAAACTAGATTATTTAAATTACCACAATTCAATAAAGTTTAACAAATGAGACGTCTCTATTTTATAATGGAAACTTTTACAGTTTATTCATTTATTCATAGAAGTTGTTATTTGAGTAGGTACATTTTTAAACACAATTTTTTTTCTAATTGAAAACGTTGGAATATGATTTTTTTTAAAATTATTATTTATGGTAAAACTGATTTGATTTTTTTTGTACGTTATAATTCACAAACCCTTTATTTTGGAGGCTTCCTATTAGCAATCTCTAATTGTTTTTATGCAATCATAAACTTTTTAAAAGTAAAGTTTGTTATGTAAGTGTTACTGTTACCTGCAGGGTGAGGTGTGAGTGGTGTATGTAAAATATGATAACCGCTGGGTACCTATAAATATTTTAACGTACGACTCGCAAGCTGGGTTATGTGAAAGTCCTGATGCTGCGGAATGAACGTGTGCGACTCGACGACGTTGCTGCGTGTGACGTTAGAACAGGTGTCCTGCCACCGCTGCTATCGTGGACATTTCTTGCGCCGCCATCCGGAGGGACTTTGGCACGTAAAGAAAAAAATTTATAGTTCAAAACATTTTATTCTGGAGAGAGATTTGAACACAAATGAAAAGTTTCGAAGATAACTGCTCATACAAAATGATTTTTGTAAAATTTTTAACACCTTGAAAATTGCGGATAAATGAATATTTATAGAGTTAACAAAACACAAAATCACATCACATAGTTTTATTATTATTAATTTATTCGTACTTGCTCTCTCGTAGCATGGTCCCTCTCTTCAAATGGCACAAAGAGCTTTTTGTTTGAAAGCGATATTGTGAATGTTAGCTAAGACAATTCTAAAATAATTTAACATGTAAAACATTATTTCGTTTCACCGATCCTCCAATAGACAGCGCCCTTAACTCATCTAAATTTATTCTGTGACATCATGCCGGTTTGCAATAAGTGCTTGAAAATATTTAATATAATATTTTTTTGAGTATACAGAAAGTGAAGACCAACAATAACTGTGATGTTGCTAAGATAAATTAGTGAGACCTGTTAGAATATTTCGAACATTTTTATGTGGTGCAACTTTCCAAACACGCTGTTTATTATTCCTGTAGCTTTACTAGTATCATTAGATAGCGTCTAAAATTGTCTCAAAATTTATTTTTTTTAAAATTTAAGCCACTAACTATTGACAACAGTATTGGTGATACTATTATTATGGACAGCTTACCTTACAGTTTCTGCATTAAAATAACGTTGTTATCAAAACCATTTGACCTGCAGATGAAAGCAGATATTTTGGCCCTAGTATGGTTTTCTTCTTCGCTTGGATGACAGAACTTTGTGTAGACAAATCATAAGACGGACGTAATACGTTATGTAGTTCCGTTGCTACCTAGGCGACTAGAACACTCAAAAGGATTTTTTTCATTTCGTATGACATTTGATGATGGTGTTGTGATGAGTCAAATGGCTATAGACATATAATTCCAACTTGCGTGGGCGAGGATATTCTGAATTAATGAATTATATGGTTTTATTTGTTTTTTGTATTCATGAACTCGTTTGAGGATAATTCCTTAAATATTGGCGTTCTAAAAGATTTATTGCTACTATAAACCCTTACGTTATAAATTCCATAATAGTCCACAAGTGTATATTGTTAATTATTTGATTCACAGAAGGGAAAATAACACCAGGAATAAATATTGACAGTCTTCACGATGCTTTCAAGCAAAGAGCAAATCATTAAAAAGCCAATATAAAATAATTGTGGTATGTTACAATAACTGAACTGCCCTTCAAAGGACCATCACGGAATGAATTTCTAGCAAAGATACGGAAGTCTGTTTTGGTTCGTCCACCGCAAATCCCGACATGGTTGCACTGGATACGAACCGAAAACCCTATATTTAGGAGGCCACATTATAGTCCAGTAAACAGTGTATTAATCATTACAATGCTGAATTTCGAAAGGAAAAACATAACATGTACATTTCAACTCTCCAAATATGGTAAACATTTTACCACAACGCCAAGTTCGCTGAGAATTTTTGTTTTTCCGTTCCTCATCGGCATGGGTTAAGGCCGTTCACGGTAAAGTGAGCACTTTTAAAATCCACCTTTGAATAATATCACTGTCCGTGGCTACTTTTAATGAGATCACTGACGGTGTATTCCCAGTAAAGTTGGTAACGACGGAGGGAAAGAAACGCTATGTCTTGAAGTTGAATACGAAGTGTTAAGTAAACATTTGTGAATACTGAATTTATTTATTTAGCTTTCTTTATTTCTAACGCATGTGTGTTTACGAATTAGTTAATATTTTACAGTTTCACATGACCTACGCATGAATAAAAGTGATCATGCACATGACAATTTTAATTTTTCATATGCTGGAAGAATACACAATGTGCATACAAGTTGATCTTAAGCAGGGCTTTCAAAAGCGTTAAGTTTATCGTGGATTTCATGAATTATTTTAGCAGCAGTTATTTACACGCTTGAGCAGCAATTATTTATTCATTGCCTCTTACCATGGCGAGAGGGTTCTTTTTTATTTTACTTCGTCGCACTTGATACGGCCACGAATTTCTTCCTGATAATTGCAGGTTGAAGTGTCTTCCAGGGCGTGTCAAAAAACTGTTGCCCAATCATGAAAGTAACTATACATTATAGCAGGGACCACGGTGTTGTAGTGAATAGACTACTCGCCTCCCAACTAGGAGAAGCTGGTTCGATTCCCGGCGGCGTCGCCCCCGAATTTTTGCATGTGGGAGTCGTGCCGGACGATGCCACGCTGGTCCGCGGATTTTCTTAGAGATCTCCCGCTACCCCTGCCTTTCCATTCTGGCGCTGTTCCATACCTCGCTTCACCCTCATTGCCTCTCAAGACCTCGATGTTAAGAGCCGCCCAAATCTCTTCACTTCGTTTCACTTCAAGTCTAGCACGTCACTGAAAGAATTTGATAAATTCATCGCTCTGTACTCATCTGACGTGGTGCTAATTTCGTGTTCGTTAAGCGACATCGTTAGGCAATCGCGGATAGAGAAAAAGATGGTTCGAGGAGGTGGGTTGGTGGGGCGCTGTAAACCGCGCTTGTGCGAGACGTGTGCGTGATCTCGCCCCCTGGCTCGCGGCGCAGGAAAAGGGAGTTCATCACGGTATTATGAATAAATATCAGCGGAGGGATTTGGGCGGTTTGCTCGGTGAGAGGAGGGGCCGCGGCGAAATGGTTTAAAGGGGGAAGGGGTGTTGGTGTTAAGGGAAGGGGATGGGTGGGTTGTAGTTCTGCAGGATTCTAATGAGATCCAGTTAGCGTCAGCCAGCTTGACTCATGGCGCTATTTAAACAATTTGTGACTCGAAATAACATTAAAATCTGTCTCGAGAAGGACTGTAAATCAGGCTTTCGCGCGCTTGCTTCTCCCTCTCTTAACCCTCGCTTTCCCCTCCAAAACCCCCTTCCAAAAGCGCCCCTGCTCTCTCTCTCGCACATACTCACCTACACATGCACAGAATTTCGGTATTATATCTCCCCGCGTCGAGATGAAGGCAATTAGAATAAAATTTAAAAAAGAAAAGCTGGCTCTTCGGGAGCGCATAACTGGGTTTCTGGTCTGAAAATTTTCTCCCTCCTTCCACCTCGTAGATTTTAAGGCCCCTCGTCAGACGTGTCAAAAATAATCTTTATTTATGAACGGAGCGTTTTTCCCCAAGTCCTCGGAAGCTTTATTCAATTCCTTTACCATGGAATGATATGTTTAAGCAGTGCTGAGTTAAGATTTCTGTTCAAGTAATGGTGGCGTGTAAGCGCTACTCTTGAAATTGGGAAGAAACAGTACTTTTTGCTTATTATATCTGACAGTAATTTTTATCTCAGTTCCACTACCTTTGCTATCGTTTGTTAGCGTTTAACGTCTCGGCAAACATGAAGCTGTAGTTTACAGAATACTCTATATTTATTAACAAAAATCATTCCCCCATTTAAAGGGCATTTTGTGTTAGGACAATTCAGTAAAATCTTTCCTTCTTAGGTTTGTAATGGCCTAGTATATTTTAACGATTTGTCCTAATACTTTTTCACTGTAAACAGGTGATAACAGTTTAAAGCCTCAATCAATTCCAAAATTCCAGGAATCCTCTAACCACTTACCACAGAGCCCTCATGAAAAACCATTTGCCGGAAAGGATCTGCAAACCATCGACAATACTTTTACATAACTAAGGTCCAAATAATACAAAAGCAGAACAGTGAAAACTGAGTCCATGAAGACTTGTGACGTGCAGATAATTTCACGTTAGCAATCTGTATTGATTAACAATCAATGATGTAGCTCCAAACCCTCCTGTGATAAAAAATTATTCAACTTGATGACGTTCATGCCACTAATTAAAATCAGCGATTCAACCGTAAAATATATGTGTACAAAATATTGGCAAAGCATTGAATCTAAAGAAAACGTTATTTAGTTCTTAATACATATTGTAACACGCTGTTGTATTTAGTTGGTGGGGTGGTCAGAAATAGCTGAAAAAATATTAAGATAACAATTAGAAATAAGCAAGGATTTATATTACCAAAAGTTTGCATTAACATTCGGTAGTTACCGCAGATTTATTATATTTATTTTAGATGCCACTGTTATTCAAGAAATTTTTAATAATTTATGTTAAGTAACTGGGAAGTAGGAGGGAGGAGTAAATTTACCTAGTTTGTGACAGCAGATACAATTTTTTTTTTATTCGTAGAAACGAATTTTTCATTGTAATATAACATTACATTGACAGTAGGTCTTTATGTATTGCCTGTGCCTGGTTGCGGTCAAATTTCTCAGATTCTGTCACAACAGGAGTACTGGAAATGTGGTGTTTGTCATAACGTAAGTCATTATTGACAAGTGAACGAAACGTTCGTACATTCATTGATGTCAATTGTTTTTTTGTTTCGTTCGTGCATAACCAATTTTTTTTCATCGATCTAGAATAAACTGAAAAGCAGTTTCGTAAAGTTTTCTATTTAACTTTACACCTATAACATTATTATGCGAAAAAAAAGGATTTATTTAAAATTGTTAAAATTTTTAAAGTTTTTCTGGTTTATAAATTAAATTGATATTTAAACATTTTCAGGTTTCAAACCGGGAAGCTATTGCTAATATAAAGAAAGTTTTTCACCACGGCATATTCATGTCCAAACTCTTTATTAAATTACTCTCAGTATTTATTTAAATTATAAAAATTTTACACGAAATATCAAGAAGGAAAACATATGTGACTGAATTTCATGTTTATCGTACGAATAAAACACAACGTCATGGATTGTTGTTACATTGATTGGCTGGGATTGTTGTTACGCTCTTCTAGTTCATTTATTTATACCTAGGCGAAATTTTCATTCTTACTATTACCATTTCGTGACTGGTCAAGACTCCAGATTGAGGTTCAAGGCTTAAATACCGAGTATGGCATATATGTGTGAAATGATTTCAGGTTTATTACACAGTGTAAGTAATCCCCTTATCCCTATCCATAAAGCTAACTATATTTTAGCGGAACATTCTAAGAACAAAATTTAAAAATAGACTGGAATTTGTTAAGAAACATAAATTAAACATTAAGCAACTCTAACATTTTGAAATAGAGAAGCATATTAGTTGCTTTAATTTATAAACTTACTTAACAGTTCTCGAAATATTATGAGTAATTTTTGTCCGAGGTCACGTCATGAATATGGTCTATGAATAATTCAATGCATGTAAATAATATAACTGATAATAGTGGATTAAAATTATTAACTACCAACGGTTATTATCGTTAAGAATACTGTCGAAATATAAAGTTAAATGTGCTGAACATGCAGCAGGTATTAAATACAAATCAATTAAAAATGTATAGTACTCATCACCTTATAATGCGATCACTCATGTATTGCGCAATTTACTTATATTTAAAAATAAAAAGGTAAAAACATGTATTTTTACGATTAAAAATATTTCTGCATCAGCAGTTTCATAAGAGTTTATTTTTGGCTACAGGAATTAAATTTACGATCAGTCTTGTTTGTTTATAAGGATTGCAGTTAAAAACTGTGTGTAAGAAGAAAGACATTTTATCACCCGATCTTAGACTGTTTTCAATATAAACTGCTTCTGCTACTTCAAATTAAATATTCGTGAAACCATCCGCTTGAAATGTCAAACCACAAACTGACATAATTCAGTATAAAAATAATAGCTAGAATATTCGTATATGTAAAAGTCTCCTTGTCGATGACGAAGAATTAAAATAAAATGCATTGGAAATTTAAATTTTGTCTAGACGAAGTGACTTTCATAATTAGTCTCATTGAAAGAGTATGACATTAAATGTTTTTAAAGCAATACTAAAGGTAGACGCCTGAAAGGCTGTACATACTACAAGATTTTATATGTTTAGTGTTAAGGTTGAAACTAAGCTGTGGACGTTTCCTTGTACATAAGCCACCATTTCATGGGGAAGAAATATACTCTTCAATCCTGTAAAAAAAACTTTGTGCTAGTTGGAGATCACCAAAAAGCCTTAACACAAAAAAAAAATCTTACTCGATCCAGGAACCAAAAGGGTTTAGTTCCTCTTTCCTGAAACCTCTCAACCCCCACTTCTACCCCATCATACTTACGCCGAAGGTTGTAATTGGCCCAGGGTTTCAATTAACTGTAGCAACAAATCAAACAGCTTTAAAACCACCTCCGTCTCTCTCGCAGAGGGTAGCGAATATCCGTTTCCCATTCCCGACACTCCAGACCATACCCTCGCCCCTCGCTCGCTTCAACCCTCCCCTCCAGCACCTCCCTGTCTGCGCCTGGGAGCCAAACCCCTTGAAATATCATCTCAAGAATCGCTGACTAACGCCGGCGGCGGGGAGTAATTGGGCGGATAAAAATGGTGATGAATGCGACTTAACAGTTCGCTTTTCATTAAATAATTAAAACGGGTTAAGAGGGAATGAGGTCCGGAAGATGGGCACACAAGGAGATCCTAAGGAAAGCGACAGAAAGTCAGGTGGAGGTCTCCGTAGACGTCCGCCTTTTCACCTCTGCCGACTTCCCAGAGGTGCTTGCCACTACGAAGAACGATAAGAAGGAAGATGGGAGTTAGAGAGCAAACAAACGACACGGTCATTTTAACAGTCGCTACTCTCTGTCTTCCTTAGAGCAGATTGTAATATGTTCCCCACTGAACTACCTTTCGACAGAAAGTGTATGACTGGAAGAGTTCTGATAAAATCACAAACGTCTCTGGTGTTCTTCGTTGTGAACTTTCATAAATTGCAGACCACATTGTTACTTTGACCAATGAGAACCTTGATGAACTTAATTACAAGTTTGTTTCATTACTAATCCGTTTCGTAATTGACTGTCCGAGTGTCTTACAGAGAAACACATGTCATGCACTGTAAAAACGTGACTTCAAAATCTTTTAGAGTTTATGATAATTCAATACGTTGGAAATGTTTAAAGGAAATGCTGTAGGTAAATGCAGGTTTCACTTTTAATAAATTATTTTAGATTTTAGATAATATTTTTAAATAACAGCATGGGCCGAGACCCGACACCCCCAAGTATTTTTAAAACACGCGCCATTTGCAGCAAACCTGCTGTTGTGCACGGTGAGGTGCTGACATCTGTTGATTAATATGGAACATTGTCTCAGTTGCCGCCATTTTTCCTGCGTCAGTTGATGTTTGTGTATTAATACAAGAGGGCCTTATTTTTGTAAGGTAAGCTTCTCACTGTATTTTTGGTTAATTCATCGACGAAAGCTCTCCATGCCATGGGTTTTCTTGCGGCTTATTGTTTCTTCTTTCCTATTAGTCATAGTATTAACATATTTCAGATAAACAACTAAGGAAACAAGTAACGTAACACTATCAAGTACGGTGGCTCTATACCTTGCACTAATGTGGGTTCCCAAACCCGACACAGTGTTTTGACGTGTTAAGGAACTACTCTAGTGTTGGGTTAAGGACCACAGGTACTGTATTTCAGACGCATTATTTGTGAATACTTACTTTTATTTACTGCCGTTTGAAGATATTACATAAGCCTTTCAAATAGTTGTTTAAACTGATTTCGGTTTATTGTGAATGTTTATATAGAGCTACTTACTAAAATAAACTTATAGAATACAAATTAACCACATTAAATAATCATCGAATTTTACTGATATAACGTTACACGTCTATTCTAAACCTGAGTCAGTGAAGATTTGTTTATTGAAATCGGCGAAAGGAGTGTGATGGACGACAGTCAATATCATTCTGTCGTCTTCGCGTGAACTACGAGACCTATTCTAATATTATTTAAGTAGCCTACTTTGCAACAACGAAACGACGACGCCAGCACGCCTTGCACGGACACGTTGACCGAAACGCAGAAATCTTATATATGTCGCGGGGACATGATAAAACCGGAGATTTTATGAAATCCCTAAGGTAGATGATCGATTCACGGAAGATGTCAAAATGACAACTCTGTGGGGTGCTTTCCCTAAAGAAAGTTAGTTATTTTATCAAGTCTCTTAACTGTTTTAGTTGAAAGATGTTATACTTGAAGATGGTAGCCTCATTGCCTATACAAAATTGTCAGCGAGCCTTGAAATGACCATAACACCAGTAGTGAACCTTCCTGCTGGCGCTGGGGCTCGGCCACGGTGCGTAAAATTTATGGATACGCTTTGGGCAAGTCCTGACTTCTTTATTTCATCTTTTCACTAAAACAGTTAAGGGACTTGATCAAATCATTGACTTTCTTTAAAGAAATCACCCCACAGAGCTGTCATTTTAACATCTTCCGTGAATTTATCATCTGCCTTAGGAATATGATCAAATCTCCGGTTTTATCATCTCCCTGCGATATATACATTTAAAGTAATGCATTTGCCATGGAAGTGCTGTGGAGTAGGGGTAACAAAGGGTCTTGGGTTTGATTTCTCGTTGGCCTACACTTTTTATAGAGTTTTTATTAATACAAAGTTTTATTCTTCTCTAATATTACTTGCTTTGCATTTGCGAAATTTCATCTATCAGCAACCTACAACCAGCATGTCAAAGGAATTTGTTGTGCGATGATGACGACAGTTCTGAAGACATTCCACTGTCCAGAATGACCTGTGATCCCACTGGCTGTTTTCCCCAAACACGTCTTTGTTCATCTGAAGCTCTTGGATCATCTAAATCGTCACCCCTCCAAACTCCTTTCTCCAGCATCCTTTCAACTCCAAGAAAAGCAGACCCCAAAAATCAGTGAAAAAGTCTCTGAACTGCAAGGATCAGCGCTTAACAACTGCTCTATCAAAGAACGTGCATCAGCTCAAGCAGCAGCTGTGGCTTCAAGGAAAAACCAAACGACAAAGTAACCACACCACACATAAAAATAAACCATCAAGAAATGAGAACGGAACAAATCAATCACTGCAAATACCAAATGTCGCCAGTTTGCAGAAAGGAATTCAAGAAGACTCCTGGTTTTGCTTCTTGTGCAAGGAGGATCTTGAAGACGATAGGATATTGTGTCATGAATGTGTTCGATATGTACCCACAAAGTGTGGTGGTGTTAACGACGAAACAAAGGACGATATATTTTTTATACATGCTCTGAATGCAGAGAATAACTTAAATACACTCACTGCTTGTGTAACATCGTGTTAGTTTCTTTAGGTTCGCAACAATTTTTTACTAAATTTATTATGACAGCGTAAGTCTTTATATTTCCAAAAAAAAAAAAAAATGTTTCATGCAAATACTTTTTGTATAAGTTAGATTTTGAAGATTTTATGTCGATATTCATATTTTTTGTTCAATTTCGCAGCCTAGAAGAGAACTTTGCTAAGCTATGTTTAATATTTTTAACATAAGTGAAGTCTTTTAAGAATATTGCATAGAAAATTCATTACATTTTAAGTGAGAACCTGTATTGTAAACATTTAAAGAAGAGTTTTTTGAACACGAAAATGGCAAAGAGATAAAAAAAAAGATGTTTTTAAAAATGCATTGCTACATATTTTAAGATTACAGAGTAACGATGGTGGTCTTATTATCTCTGTCAACTTCATTTGTACGAGGGATGCTCTTAAATCCGACACCTTCAATTTTCAAAGCATAACACTTTCAACATCGGTCCAAGACCCGACACACTTAAATTGTGTTGACGGAACCAATTTCTACATTAAAGATAAAATTAAAGGGGAAAAAACAATCGATTTAAAAACGTTTTATTTTTAATAACTAGGCAGGAATCATACATAACCTAAGATACAGTGTTCAAATTTATATGAAATAAAAACTTAACTCTTGCACTATACGGTCAGATTTAGGAACACGTGGTCCTTGACCCGACATAATGATAACTGTCTGTAAAAAACGTTTTTGCTACTTGTACACGAAATCTCGATCATTTTCAGACATGAATTTCATATTACAACACATTATAGAATGCCTGTGTTTTTTTCAAGCTTTTATTTTTAAATACCAGAATTTTGTGAGATATCAAACGTTAAGGTGTGAGGAATAGGGTCAGTCCATTTAAACGCTCATATAAATCCTGCAACACCATTGCCATTAAACTTTAAAAATAATAGTAAACTGGCAAGTACGAAACAACTTTTACAACGGAAATAGGTCTAACAAAATTTTAAGTGTCATTATTTTCTCCAACAAATGCATGTCTAATTGTTGTAAATAAAAACAATCTAATTTCTGCCATACCCTCAGGAATACTCTCAACAAAACTATGTGCATCTCTAATCATGCGAAAGAGTAGGTTATAAAGCACATATGAGCAATCAAACTATTGCAAAATTATACGATACTTGTGAAGAAAGTGGCAGCATATTTTCCGCAAAAAAGAATCTTACTGGCTACTACATATTTTGCATTTATAAATAGATTTCGACAAAAAAATTAATCCACGTACAATTTAAAAATTACATTTTCCTACATCTTTGCGGAGAGCAACAGCTTAAAATGATCGCTTGTAGATGTACCTTAAATATTCTGCATATATAATCAGAATATGAAATGTATATGTGTCAAATTCATCGGTGTGATTTTCTTTGTAAAGATTTAATATCAAGTTTAGATATTTCTTAAACTTATGACAATTGTTCAGTGAAGTCTGGTTTGAAAGTGTGCATTTTTAAGTGAGCATATCTTTAAAAGTCAACAACACAAAAAATGTTAAAAGCAAAATTTTATGACATAAGTTTTTTAGGCATTAGTAAAATTAAATTTTTCGTAAAATTTGTCAGCTTTTTTTAAATGCAAGAACAGTTAAGCTTATATATTCATTTTTGATAGCATCAGCTTGCTATAAGTGTTCGCATTGAAAAGTCACTGTAGCAGCATATTGGATAAAACTATATGTAACTATAACTGATATATAAATACATTTTAGCAACATTGAAGAAATTGTAAAATTGTATTTTACTCTAATTATTACAAACAAATATTTTGGCTTTTCTCTCATTTTTAGCGTACTTTCCAAAGGAAAGAAATGCTTATGAGATCACTTTCCTGTCTGCGTTTTTGTCGTGGGAAACGGGAGATCCCTGAGAAAGCCCACCGACCAGCGGCATCGTCCAGCATGATTCGCACTTGTGAAAATCCGGGAGTGATCCGGTCGGAGATTTAATCCGGTTTTCCTAGGTGGGAGGCTAGCAGGCTAACCGCTCAGCCACCGCGGCCCCATATTTGAAGCACTATGTTATTATTCAACAATCGCCAACGTCAATTATAGTTTTCGAACACCAATTTTACCTGGATCAGCGTAATCTTCAGTAACTGCATTTATCATATTTCATCTGATGAACTTACAAACATTTATTGTTAGATATATTTCTTGTAAAAGCAATTTTACAGTCCCTTTTTTAGTATATGTAATTACTCTCTCGAACAAAGATAAAACAAGTATTTCAAAGTATAAATAACTTCATTTTGTTTATCATTTATTAAATAATTTGACTCTTTATTAATTATCAATTCCACTAGTATGCAAACGTCCTCTGGTATTGATATTAATAAGAAATGCAATATCACTGAAGTGATTACATTATTATCGACAGCTTCAGTTATACTTATGCGTTTAGAAATCTCAATTCCTTAAAAATGAAAAAAATAAAACTTATAATATGCATTTACTGTATCATATTTTGCATACTCTCTTCAGGCTGGATTTCTTTCTGAAGGAATCAATTGTTCATAAACATTTTTGCAAATGTAAAACCATCACCCATAGGAATATCGAATTCACTTCTATTCACATTTCCTCTCGTTTAATATGTGGGAGGAAATGTTTCCATTTTAAAAATTTTTATGAGTTATAACTAATTTGGGAAAAAATACATCATATATATATATATATAATGTATAGTAAGGATAAAGTAAACATAGATTAAAAAAGGAAATTAAATGTGTTTAATCACGCAATAAAAAGTTAAGAAATGATATTTAATAAGAAGAATAATTAGATTACGAATCAAGAAAGATTAAACATTAATTAATGAGTTATAAGACATTGGTAAAACATATTCAACAAGCAACTAAAGAAAATAAGAAATCAATGACTACTGTGGTAGCAGTTGCTTTAAAATATTTATAATATATGTCTACAAAAAAAGAAACTTAATTTATTCATTTCAGAAAAAATGGTTTTCATATTAAAGTTATATCGGTTTCTAAAGTGAAGAAGATTAAAATAAAAAATTACAAGAATTTGAATAAAATGTTGCAGGAAATCACCCACTAGATAGAAAAACAATAAATTTCGGAAAACATGTTTCGGAGAAAATAAACGCTAGCAATAAAAAAAATATGGACTAAGAGGAGATCAGCAAAAATTCTTTACTGATGATTCACAAGTCGATATAAAGAATAAGGTAATTGTTAAAATTAAAGTATATACTTAAACTAAAGAATTGACACCGAGTATAGGTGTGTAAGGGAGGCGGTCGCTCTTCTACATTTCATCCACAGGAGAGGCTTCGCTCCTCTGGGTTGATAGACAGCTGTCGGTCGTTGCTACAGTTTGTAATAAGTGTTTGAAACTTATGGCAAACTATATCACTCACTCGTTTTAAATTATATGTGATTTATTAATATTTATATTACAAAAAATATTTTAAAGTTTAGAAGAGTTTGTTTGGAATTTTAAGAGGAAAATGCTTACATTAAGGAGAGTGGGAGAAAGAGTTATAATTTTGAAATGAATGTGAGTATAGTTGCAGAAACCTTGATATTTGCCCCCTTCTGAAAACAAGAATTTGGCGCCTATTGTAGCGTCGTAAAATTGGGCCGCATGCAGATTTTAATTAGTTACTTGTTTATACATCTGATTTCACCTAAATTATTTTCATTGCCACATTAAGTATGTTAATTGGTATGTTAATATTGATTTCATTTTATTGTTAACACTTTCATATGTTTTTCCAGTCATATATGTTTGTAATGTATCTGAGCAATTTTGATCAGTTGCCATGTTAACTAAGTGATATGATGAGTAATTCTTGCCTTTAACACTCTCGTAATTGGTCATTTATAGATGGCGTTATTTAATTATGAGTTCAAGGGAATTTCCAGCCACCTTGGTGTTCGAAGGCAGGACGCGAACCCACGTGGATTTAGCACGCAGGGTTTTAATTTAGTTTTTATTATAAGGACCCGAGTTCGAACCTGAAAACAGGCCATCTCGAGGGAGAAGAAGACACGAGGCAAGTCTTAGGAAGAAACAGGTCTGTATTGGTCGCTGCCCGTATATATTTTTCAGGTTAATTGGTTTCAACTACCGCGTATGCTCAAATGTGCTGGGACTGTAATGGCACTACAGGTCCAAGAGCCTAAGTAGGGAAGCCCGCGATAAGAGGTCCTGCCACATCCAGAGTGATGCGACTGCAGACAACGAGATCGCCAAGAACTTTGTGAACGTCAACAATTCTTCGTTTTAAATTATCATCAGCTAAGTCAACGAATTATTTTTCTTATGAAGCAGAGACGAACTTTTCTATTCAAGTTAAACTGAACATTGCTTAATTTAACTACGGATAAAATGGAATTGTTAGTATTTTGCTTAAAAAACAAAACTAGTCTGGAAACACGAGACAAATTTATTAATTTATTATTCTGGAAGTTTGAAATTTTTAATCGCCAGGCATGGTGTAAATTGATCTTTTCAGTAAAGAGAGAGGCAAGAGTTGCTGCGGCCACATATAAAATCGTGTCTGCAAATTGATTAAAATTTTTCTGTTTGAATGAATTAATTTTGTTACAAGAATTCTAATTAAATTTCACGTTTTATTGCGTCTCTGCTGAGTAAATTATTTTCAGTAGAAGTAGATATTTTCTCTAGTGATATTTCTTGTTATTTGGCAATTGAATGTTGTGGCGCTGTTTGTGAGTGTTCTTTTGCCACACACATAAGTTCTTTACATCGGGTACATTCTGTGTCTCTACACGGCATTAAATATCCACAACCTTACACATCTCGTAAGGCTAGCTGAACGGTTAGTTGTTAAACTGTGAAGGGTTTTACAGACAAAATCACGTCAACAAATATTGTGAAGAAGGTTATGAAGATTGCACTGAAATTGTTTTATCAGCAAATACTCAATTTGAAGAATACGATTTCGATAAGTAAGTTAACTCAGTTCGATATTAGAAATATATCAATAATATTCAATATATTTATGAAAAGGTACACATCAATCAATTACACATATTGAACTAATGACAGACTGATATCGCTAACAAATTCTGAAATGGGTATTTAAAATATGTATTTAAATATATCTAAACATTAAATCTGAGTGAGTGATTTAAGAAAACTAGCTGAAAGATTATTAGTTATTGGTGGAAACAAAATGAAATAAATTACAATTTAACAAGTAAATATTGTTAATATGCTGAATCACAAATTCTCAGAATTTAATACTTTTAATTTATATCCCAAATAATTACATATTTAATTTCTGTTTTAAAGGTTATTTATTACTCATTCATTTTCGAATTCTGGACATCACGGAGAACGGATAATAATCAAGGACTTAAATAATTTAATTTTACCTAAAATACATTTACATGTTTGTAATTATTGCTTACCCTTTATTAAATAAAATGGGACATTATCACGAGGAATAAAAGGAATAAATAGATTCGAGAAAGCATGTAAAAACTTGATGTTGCTTAGTGTAAAAATAAATATTTAGAATCTAGAATTGAAACAGATAACATTCTACTAAGGTAGCTAAAGAAATAGTTTTTTTGTATAGATATTCCTGTAGGTGGAAAAACTGATTCTGTTGCAGTAGCTGGAAAAATGTTTGCAAAGATGAAATTAAGAAAATTAAACAATTATTCTTAATTTTTATTTTATATAAATGAGTACCAAATACATCATATTTGATATTCCTGCTTATTAACTTAGAAAATAAAATATGTCAAAGTTATCTTAATAAAATTACAACTTTGATAGAAACGTTAAAAGTAACTGGAAGAGATTATGGGGTTTTCATCAACATTATCAGTACTAATTATTAAGAAAATAATTAAAGTAAAAACTTGTAGTGGCTTAAATAAGCATCGTGAAGGATTTTTATTTATTTCACTTGCTGTGTGGTGCATAAGGTGGTTTAGCAGAATGAGTACGTGCTTTTTAAAATTATATTAAATAAACTAAAAAAATAAGCTTATTTAGAAAGTCAATACATAGCAAGGAAAGTAAAGTATAAATAATTACGAAAAAGAGATCAGCAAAAATGTTGAATGACAACTCTTATCTCGTATGGATAAAAAAATTATGTCAGAAAACAAAAGTGAAATAACAATTACAAAAGAATTTAATATTAATTGGATGTACTAAAGTGAATTTTAATATAACTTAAAACCATAGTACACACAGGATTTTTTTTTATTTTTTCAAATGTTGTGGCAATTGTATGGATAAAATAAACTGAGAATTTTTTTGGACTGTTTCCATTCCTGAAACTGAATACAAGAAACAACAACCAACGATGAAATAGTTTTCACATAAAAAAATTCAACTCAATAAAAAAATAAAAAATTTAATTATAAAATTAAATATTTATAAAAAACATCAACGAATAAGTTAAAACAAATAACACTGCACAAAAAAAAACAAAAAAATAATGAAATTATAATAAAATAGAAACCTATAAACTCCTACAAAAACATATCACTTTATTTAGACAACACAATAAAAATTTTACAAAAACTCATAAATATGCAGAAAACAAAACTTATTTGAGTTATATATCTTGTAGACTTATCAATTGAATTAGAGTTATAAATATGAACCTACATAAATAAACAAAACAATGTAATTATGTAATATGAAACCTATTGTTCAGCGTAAGTATAAAGTTGGTGATGATGTAGCAATAAGTAAATTAAAACAAATGTTTGAAAAACTTTATTTTGCCATTTAGTTTAATGAATTGTTTTTATTTTATATTTTTAAAATTATAATCCACATATATGTATTAATTAATGAGGAGTTAAAGGTGGTTTAATGACCATGGCATTGTGGGAACTGAATGCGAACATACATATATATGTATGTATACATAAAATGGTCCAGAATATTAATGATAATCCAGTATATATAGATGGTACTAAATTATGATACAGGCAGAGATGTTGTGAGGTCATTAATTCTCTATTCAAAACAAGATTCACAACATTATACGAATTATGTGCTACAGTAATTCGTGAGGGACGTAGGTGCCATTGAAATTTCAAATGGTTTTAACTCAAGCTTAAATGACCTAATTGAGATGAAAGAACAATTCCCCGTGAATACCGTTGATTTGAATTGAGTTCTGAAATCTGCGAATGGTTGTTGGGTAATATCATTCCCATTCATTGAGAATACAGGGGTTACCGTGTTACTATCCAACATGTGTGTAACATTAGGGTATTTACCTTTTTTAATGACGTCATAATCATGTGCACATTAGAACACAAAAAAAAGTTGCCTTGGTGGAACTATTCCAGGCGAACGGTTGTTAGGAAAACATATTGTTTCAATGGATGGCTATACTTATGAGGTTATATTTTCCGGTTTGTGTTTTTATATGTGCGTGTGTGTGAGTTTGTGCGTGTACCCTTGAAAACATATGCCACCGCAATGATTTCCACCAATTTCGGCATAGTGTCGGTACTTAATAGGATACTCTACTTTCGCAATCTCTAACCTTGCTGGTTGCTTATGCTAGATTCTAGTTTCTGAACTAAAGATAGCTTTACGAGGTCACTTTCCTGTGTGTGCCCCATGGTGTACAGGTGTATGTGTATCTTAACCCAATCCTAAGAACTTTCTAGCCTGTTAACCTAATACTACCAAACTCGGTACACGCGCAGTACTTTGTAAGGACATACGACTTTTATAATTTTCGACCATGCCATATAAGTGTTTTCCAAATAACGGCTATTTTAACATTAGGGGCATTTTTGTATAACTCGGGGGCCATTTAACCTCTTTAAACTAATTTTGTATGTTGACAGTTCATCATGTCAGTACTTAAGATATATTGTTGTTTTCCATCCCTTATTAGAAGATAAGAATACATGAATAAATAAAGCTTTTCCATCATATGTCTGAAAGTACCTAACAGATTCCCGCAAAACTTTATATTAAGTAATACTATGAGTTGAGTGATTTGGGCGGCTCTCAAAAACGAGGTCTTGAGAGACGATATTGGTGAAATGAGGTGAGAATGGAGCAAAGTCAGAATGCAAGGGTGGGGGAAACCGGAAATCCCCGAAAAAAACCCGCCGGCTAGCAGAATCGTCCGGCACGATTCTCACTTGCGAAAATCTGGGAGTGACCCGGTCGGGGATTGAACCCGGTTCACCTTGGTGGGAGGCGAGCAGGCCAACAGTCAGTAATACTACTATTGGCCATGTAAACTATTGCGATTTAAAATGATAAAGCCCATAATTTCAAAATGGCAGTCATATAGATATCTTAGGTTAGTTTGCTCTATGTACCAAATAATTTGACCCATTTAGTGTGCTGAAAGTATATATTACATGCATCAAAAATGCCAATTCATGGCCTCTTTTTTGCCAGGTGAGTAATTACTTTGTATGTCATTTCTTGGAAAATAATCAAGAGATTTCTACTAAATTTGGCAAACAATTAACAGTATGGTAGTAATTGTAAACTAAATGTCCTAATTTAGCCTAACACTTACCTTCAAAATTGCAGCTTTACACATTTTTAGATTAGTATGCTCTATCATCAAAACAATGTACCCAATTTATACTTATGTTTTTATGCTGGCAGTATATATTACAACCGTTGAATGTGTATACACAATTCCTCTTTTGACTAAAATTTTTGTGATATAGCGGTACATAAAAAGTTTAAGATTTTATGTCAAACTGTGGAAACAATTAACCGATTCCTGCAAAACTCCACAAACAAGTGATAATATGGTTGGCCATGTGTAACTGACGTGTATCAAAAAGTTCAGATACTTGCTTTCAAAATGGCAGCCATATAATTATTTTGATATTAATATGCTGTATTTACGAAACCATGTTCCTAACTTCAACTCATATTAGTATGCTGACATAATCTATTACAACAATTAAATGGGTGTACACAGAGCCTTTTTGTACGTCACTTTGTTATGTGCACTTTTCTCTTAAAATCCAGTCCCAATAGTTAAATGAGCCTTTTTTAACTGCCGGCAGATAATATGATAATATGATAATTTTACTTAAATTTTAAAACAGTAGGCTCAATTTACGATATCCCACTAACTGTCCTACGATGCATCGTTTCATAATTTTCTTTTTGGTGCACCATAAAATAGTAACAGTAACACATTTTTTAATATTAATATATCACTAACTTAAGATATTCAAACTGTTCAGATCATTTAATTGAATAAGGAAAATGTGATATGTATATTATTAAGTAGAGATTTGTCTGAAAGAGAATAAAGTTAGCCAATAGGAGGAATATAAATATAAAAACTTATTCAGCTGTATGATAAATGTTTTGTTATTAATAATATAAGTACTACAACAGTAAATAAATGTAAATAATATTCATAACGTAAGCTAAGCATTCAATTTAAATCATGTTCTACAAAAATTAAGAATATATATATTATATATTGTTTTGTTATTAATAATATAAGTACTACAACAGTAGAGAAATGTAAATAACATTCGAAAAGTAAGCTAAGCATTAAATTTAAATCATGTTCTACAAAAATTAAGAATATATATATTGTATATTGTTTTGTTATTAATAATATAAGTACTACAACAGTAAAGAAATGTAAATAACATTCAAAAAGCAAGTTGAGCATACAATTTAAATCATGTTATACAAAAAAATTAATGATACATTTATATATAACATCGTACTCAAATAAGTACAATGGCTAATAGGAATCAGTTAACTTATATATATATAATGTTCGTCCAACACCCGCCCCCTTCCCCTCTGGACTACCATAGCTCATCCACGTCTCGCACGAACAACGGGACGAGGAGGACAGCCGACCTCGCTAGTCAGCAAGTCCACAGCCAGCTCCCACGTGTGTTCATAGTTCATCGACCCAAGTCTAACCTTCAGTGAAGCCAACTTCCATTTTCCACTGTTGTGGCACAATACTCATTCAGCCCAACACATTCACGGTAGTTACGGACCCATTCATCATTACTCCAGTCTCACTAAACAACTTTGCTTCTACTATCTACCCAGTTCAACTTTATTTCGACTACAAATATCTCAAATATTTCTCTACAATCTGCTAGTTTATCCAGCATCCCTCCAGATATGAGGAGATCTTTTTTCATCACCTTGGGGCGGATGTTACGATTGACCCCGTTGTGCAACGCCTGTCTAAGCAAAAACCGACAACGAGGCCACAGACGCGTTTAAAAGCATAATATCGGACCGGAATCGATTGTAGCAACCAGCGGAGAATTGCGCAAAGAGGTACGTAAAATGTGGGTCCTGCTAGCCTAAGGTCATTCCAACATAATTAGAACAAACAGCGAAGACACTCCGCCTCCGACGCACAACGGGGGAGCCAATCAGAACGAATTACGTTCATACACACGGGGAGGGGCGAGAAGAGTGAACTAAGGCTCCGAGGACCGATTTCGAGACTGTCTGCGTGGTTCAACAGGCACGTCAACTGCGGGTCCGAGGCGTCGTCCGACCACGAGGCCTGGGTGCGAGGCTAGGGTGAGCTCCTACTTTATCATGTTATTTCTCTCCTAAGTAACCTTCCTTTACTCCCTCTCTCCCTTTTCCGTTGGACTCTTATTTTAAATATCCATGTAATAAGTGATAACTGTTGAAGAAAGTAAAGAATCTATTAACTCTTTCTATAAGTCTTTATTCTGAGCTTACTGTAATTCCTTATTATACCCCTTAATATACTAAGAGTTTATGAGCAGGTAAAGCTCATAACAGCTGCCACATAAATGAAAATAAAATTTTGGTCATATCTCCGATATTAATACACCGATTCTCGCTAAATTTTGTACGCCAGTTGTGCTACAGTAAGCCATGTAAAATTCTATGACTGAAGTGAGTTAGGCACCTATTTTCAATATGGTGGCCAAATAAACATTTTAGATTAGTATGCTGTATCCATGAAACCATGTACCCAAATTTAAGTAACTCTTTATCCTGGCAGTATCTATTATAGCCCTAAAATTTGTCTACATAAAGCCTCTTTTACCGCCATTTTATGAGATTGCACCACATTAATAAAAAGTTACATCATATTTCGGATATTAATCAACTATATCACGATTTTGTATACTAGTAGTGCTGCAGTAAGAGATGCGATGCACTTATTTAGAAAATTGTACAAATATAAGTAATTTTGATTAGTATGTCACGTATCAAAAAATCTAATCAGGTTTTAACCAAACATTTTTACTTATAACATACTATATTAGATGTATCATGCATGGGTTTACATACCGTTGTTTTAGGCATTTTTGTACGATAGCACCACATGACGAAATAGATCATTCATGCCATATCTCGGAAACCAATCAATCTCTTATTCCAAAATGTTGCTTGCACGTAGAGCTATGGTAGGCCGTGTTAACTTAAATCTTAAATTATTTAAGTGGCTCGGGCACATTTTCAAAATGGTAGACCCTTTCATATTTTAAGTTATTGTGCCCTTACTCTCAAAACGTTAGACAGATTACAACCGAAGTTGACGTTCCGAAGCCTATCTCTAAACTTAGTGCAGTTTTTTGTACGCCGGCTGACGGTACGAGTGTTTCTTTTCTTGACTTAAGTTCCACGTAAGGGTTGTGCATTTTTACTTGTCTCACTAGTGTTATGTTACATAACATAGCATCTAAGATTTTAAAAAATTCGCCAAAATTACTTGCATCTATGTAGAGGAAATTAGGATTATTAGATACAGTGGTAACTCCTCGTTACACATTCTTCACATCACAGCACCAGTAAAAATAAAATGTATACTCTAACAACGTTATTTACCATTAGGTAATTGTGGCAGAGGCGGTACATAATTGTTGCTTTCAAATGCTGATCCTTCCTACCTCTCATTCTGAGGTTATTTACTCTATAAGAGTCACACGAATTTTGCAGGAAACATGAAATATTTCTCAAGGAATTTCCACCTGGTTGTTTTGTGGGTTGATGGAGGCGAGGAGGAAGACGTTGGTTCCAACTCTGGCTACGTTCCTGGATGATATATTCCGTCTGTACATTTTGACACGAATGATACCTTGCATTCTCAAAACTAAATTAGAGAAAATCCTCCAAATCAGCACCGTTCTGCTGCACATCTCCGTAGACGGTTCCACTTTAACAACTGAAAGCTTACTGATAACTTCAGTGATTTGAGTTCGCTGAATCACTAGTTTATTTCCGTGTGTTTGCATTGAACTACACAGTTCAGTTACCTTTATTTCTAGCGAATGCTGCTAATTTGCGTGTTAGAAGATAGAAATGATTTAATTTTCAAGTGGCAGTAATTCACTGAATTACAGCGCTGATTGACCTTTAGAAAGTGCTAAAATAGTAGATATGCTCTCTTTGGACATAAATATAACGAACAGTAGCTATAGCGGCACTGATTGGTAGGTATGGCATGATTTTGTACACAATTGCGCCCCAGACAATAATGCAATGGTGAGGTACTTTGAACTAGTGTAACATATGTACTCTACGCTTCTCAACCGATCTTCGGTTAGTATGGGATACGGTCGTAGATTTCTCCTGAACAGAAACTGATTATTTCGAAACAGTTTTGAGACATTTTATGCTGCTCAGGTCGTACGATGCATCATGACAGCCTGGCATTTCTGTACTACTTTATTAAAGACAGCCTCAAGAGTGATCAACGAGCATGCAAAATTAACTATAGTAAAAGGCAATAAATTGTTACAGAAAATCCTCTCCACACTTTGTGCACTATAAAATCACTGTGCCTCCCAGAATCAGCCGTTTATAATAAGGAAGAACTGAAGTATGTCTTATGCTACTGATGCAACTTGCAATTAAAATGTATATGAAACGATAATGTATGAAAGATAATTTTTTTTACCGTTTTGACGGGTAATCTACGTCGTATGACTTGCGTGTACTGACTTTCTTGAGATCGTTTGCCCTTGCCTATATATTCTAAAACATAATTCTTGAAAATTAAGAATGCATATCGACTCTGTGTCCTCAACTCTCGTAAATGTTGTCCTTTTACAGGCACAATTCTGCATGATAAGACCACAGAAATTGATATATATCAGGTCACGTGGACGTCACAAGCTCAAGGCCACACCGGCCAACAGTCCCCCAGGCTATTGCGAAATGCATCAAGCCCTGGGGCACCTCTTCTGGAAACTGCGGAAGATCGCTTGATGAGAAGAGGGTGAAGGCGAAGGGCGAACGCGACCGACATGATTTACAGGAGTTCATTTCCTTTCCCAATCAAGTCCAAGGGAAAGGGAGTGGAGCAGATAAGACACACAGCTCTTGGAGAGAGACGGAGAGTAAAATATAAGAACACATCAGTCAGCCAGTCGGTGCCAGATTGACGCCACATCTCACTGGTCCCTCCCGGTCGGCTACCCCCTCCGCCATACCCCCTGCTTTCCCCACAGATTACTCTCGTCCATCATACTCCTGGGGGGAGGGAAGGTGGGGTATTTTTCACCCCCGGAGGTTGGTATCTCCCCACGGAAACTCCCAGCCTACCCTTCGCGCGCGATACCACCTCCCTCCCTCTTTTAGCGTTTCACCGTGGGTGATGTATGGCTGACAGGCGGCGCGGTATTTCTTAACGACAATGTCAAAAGGTATCGGCTGATTTGTGAGAGGCCCGAGGTTCGATTAAAGACATCAGTTCCAGACCTCCACCCGGAGAAATATCGCCGACGAGGGAGTTAATGGGTGCGCCGTGAAAGATTGGCGATGGTGGGTGGACAGAGGGATTTTTTTCCGCTCCCATTTCCTAAGGGTAGGTGGACACGACGTATACTCGGCTTGAATGAAGGTTCTGGTCGGAAGTTTGGCAAGAGAATTTCTCGAAGTTACTGTTTCGTAATGCCTTGGAAACTATTACTATCAAGTAATGAAATACATTATGCTGCTTATTGTTTACGACGGCCTCTACAGTAAAGAGTCAAGTTTAATACGTGTTTTTTAATAGTAATTTTTTGTCTCTAGCCGAGAATTTAATCCACTGGTTATCAAATAGCCAATTCACGTAAGAACAGAAAATTACTACAGCTGGGAAGTTCTCAACATCATGTTTTCACTGTCTGCTGGTCTCCTCTGAGTTTGTGAAAGACGTTTAGGTTTTCGATTCGAAATTTTTTTAATTATCTTACACCAACAAGGAAGGTCTGTAAATCTTGTGCAGATGTTTAAGAAATGCGGTCTCTTTTTAGCCTACTTTCCAAAGGAAAGAAAGTCTTATGAGATCACTTTCCTGTCTGTGTGTGTGCGTGTCTGTTTGTGTGACCCCTCCTCCCCACCCCCTCAACATTTTGAACGCATGAACCGTATTTCACTAAACTCGGTACACATATAGTACTTAATAAGGACACGCCGGATTTTTATAGTTTTTTGACCACTCCGGGCTCTTACTTTCAAAATAGCAGCCATTTCTATATTTAGGATAATATGTCATATCACAGAAACCATTCAATCTATTTAAACCAAATTTTGTATGCTGACAGCGCAAGGTGCTAACATTGAATTCAAAGAGAAATATTATTTTGGTCAGCCATTTTGGAAGATATCGCCAAATGAAAGAATAAAGCTTTTACATCATATCTTGAAAACTACGCAATCTATTTTCACCGAATTTGGCACGTATGTAATACTGTAATAAGCCAGATAAATGTAAATAATTAAACCTAATTAGGCAATGATTTTCAAAATGGCGGCCATACAAATATTTGAGGTTTATTTAGTATAACTACTATACCGTTTAACCAATTTCAATAAAATTTTGTACCTTGACAGTATTTATTATAAGCATCATAAAAGGAAAAAAACACCTTTGTCCCCATTTTGTAAGATAGTGCCACACGAATAAATACATTCTTTGTCATATCGCGGGGAACAATTGGTCGATTACTACCAAATAAGATGAACAACTACTACTGCGCTAGGTAATTTTAACAGATTTGTTTTAGATATATCAGATATTACAAAACTGCGGCCATGTAGTTTTTTTAGTTTTGTATGTTTTAGCGTCAAAATCATGTAATTAATTCCAACTAAACTTTGTATGCTGGCTGTAAATATTACAATCATCAAATGTGCCCACGCAAAATATATTTGTCTGCCATTTTGTAAACTAGTAACACATGACAAATTAAAATCACGCGATATCTCCGAGAAAAAAAACCAATCTCTGCTAAATTTGTCAAACAAGTAGCACTATGGCAGGTCATGCAAACTGATAAACTTTGAGAGGGTAAGACACAGATTTTCAACATGGGTGCCATATAAACAATTTAGCTAAATTTTTTTTTTACCTACGAAACTATAAAAACAATTTTAGCATCATTTTGTATGCTGATATTGTCAATTATATCTATCAAAATTGTCCATGCAAAGCCTCATTTCTCCGCCATTTTTAAGATAACCCCACATTAAATAATACCTTTTTTTATGACGTATCTCGAGACACAATCAATCAATTTCTTTTCAATTTAGTGAAGAATTTGCACTGTGGTAGGCCATATTAATTTATGTGTTTTAATTGTGTAAGTCTCTTATTTTCCAAATGGATTCTTTACAAACATTTTAGCTTAGTTTGCTGTATCTATGAAACCAAGTAACCTATTTACATTTAACTTTTTATATGTATCTATGACAATTGCAGAGTGTTATAATACAAAATTATTTGTCCTTTATATATGAAGATCGTCACATGAACAATATAAATTTTTATGCCATATCTAGAGGACCAATCAACCGATTCATACAAAAATTTGACGAATTATTACTACAGTTGCGTATGCAAATCAGTATGTGTTATGTGTGCGAGACATTTTATAATGTGGTTTATATGAATTATTAAAATTGATTTGTTATAACTATAAAACGTTTTAGCAAATTTCAACCAAATTTTGTACGCAAACAGTATTAATTATAAGCATCATTTATACATACAGAGACACTCCTTTGTAGTATTTTCTTTCAATATATTATCAGGTGAGTTAATAGAATATTTTGCCATATTGACGAGACAATTCAACAAATTTCCACCAAATTTGGCACAACTATAGAAGGCCACGTAAAGATAAATTATTTAAAAAGGGCAGACATTGATTTTCTAAATAGCGGTCATATAAATATTTTGATATGTTTGGCGTATCAAATTAACCAGATTCGATCAAACTTTTTATGCTCATATTATCTATTAGAAACATCCTATACAGAAACTCTTTTTGGGCTTTTTTTAGAAAATATTTCATGAAAAAAATATTTTTTATTTCATATTTTAGAGACTTATGAACTGATTTCTACCAAAATTTTCACACAAGTGGCGTTATAGTAGGCCATGATAACTCGTGTGTTTTTAGTGGCTCAGACACTAATTTTTAAATTGATGACCGTGTAAATATTTCAGGATAGTGAACTCTATCATTCAAAACATTAAGTCTGATTACATCCCAAGTTTATGCTTCTAATCCTACCTCCGTGTTGTAGTTGATTGCACGCTACCTTGATTTTACAAGTTTTTCTGAATTCGAATCCCGCGTAAGTCACTCGTGTATTTTAATTGTCTTGGAACCGTTTCGCATGATTCTGGTTTCATCTCTAATGAAATTTCTGCCAATGAGATATCAGCGCGTATCTACCATCTAAGCTTTTAAAAATTTCACTCAAATTTATTTGAATCCATGTAGAGGAATGTAGTCTTATTAGTTATCAGTAACTTCTTGTTTGTCATTATTTTCTCGTAAACGAACAATAAATCACTATGATGCAAGATTTCTTCATTGTTTTTTTCTACGTTTTAGCCTTGCACCTGTTCCATTTAAGGAGATAACGTACTATCCTTCCATCTACGCATTAGTCTTAAAATCTGTCTTTTACCTCAAGGTATTGCATTCCCCTTCCCCCAATTTTTTTTCTTTTATAATTCTTTCAACAAACTATCTGTATGCCAATTCCGTTTTGTCCTTTGTGAAAGTATGCATAATAAGGTCAAACTGAACAGTTTCTTGAATGTTCTCATTTCTTTCGCTGTTAACTCGAGTTCTATCATAATATTTTTTCTGAGGCTTACACTTGTTTTCACGTAGTGTTTTCGCTGCATATGCGAATTTTGGCATATTACCACAAATTTATATACTCTTCTGATGTCAAACAGGTAAACATATGCATTTGTATTGACTTTGCTTCTACAGCTGTGGTTCCCGGACAGACTTCGGTCAGACATTCTGCAATTTCCATTAATGCACAGAGACTAAATTTTTTGTTTTTGTAATTAGAACTAAGTATCCTCCCGTAGATATATATATATATATATATATATAAATAACGCCGTATTGGCCAATTGAAAGAGCTGGCGGTACCATTTCTTTTGGTAGTTAGTTTTTTTTTTCCTTTCCTGAGAAACCTGAAACCCTTATTGTTATTGGCACAAATTCTATTTAAGATACTTGGTCAATTATATAATTGTCGAACATCAATTTAAAACGTACATGATATTTTGTAATCGTGATACTTTTGATTACTACTTTAAAATGGTTAAATTGAAGTGTAGACATATTTTCTTGGATTCATACGGCATCTGTAGCAGATCCTGACTTTTAGCTGCCGCAACTGTGTCATTAGCATATAATATAATACTAGCATTGTTTCCCTAGTCTGTATTTTTTCTTTAAGAGTGTTGTAATTATTTGTTCATTATTAAGTTAACTGTGTAGGATTTGGCGAATCACCTTGTTTTATTGCATTTATTACTGGGCTCGCATTTGGGAGAACCTAGATAGCATTTCCGGTTGTTATTCTGATTTCGGTTTTCAATGGTTTATCGAAACCATTCCAGGCGATAGCTGGGATGGTTCCTTACTGCAGGCCATGGTCAATTCCTTCCTCGTTCCTCTTTTTCTGAGCAACTTGCTTTGTCATTAATGACCTCGCTATCGATAAGATGATAAGCCCTACCTATATTCTTATTACGATTACATCGATTAAGCGGATGTTGGAAAATGCTTCGTTTAAATCAACGAAGCACAAAAGTTCCGGGTTATCGAAGGCCAATAATTTATTTCCCACCAGTCTTCTAATAATGAATACAACCAAACTACAAGATCTTCCACTGCTGAATTCTCGCGAGTGATCTTTTCACTCTTATATCTCATAATGCTTGTTATCAATTCGTTTTGTTAGAATATTCGTTCCTCTGAGGTTGCCGGGGTGGATCTGGCCTCCCTTCTCAAACAGTGGTACAATAATGTTTGTTTTACGTATTTTGATATCGTGGAAAATCTAACAATATTTCGGATGAAATTAGTTTTTTCCTCAAAAGAGGATGTTTTTTCAGTAGTTATATATTTTATTATATATTCAAACCGGTTTCTCCAGCTGATTGACAACATTTCAAATGTTTAACTTTTTCTTTTGTTGGTTTTGCCAATATTGTGTATTTTTTACGTGAATTATTACTTTCAATGAAATGAATTTCCCGCATAAAATTATCACAGAGCAATTTTTTTAATACACTATCCAGTCCTCATATAATATAATTTGTGTACTTATGAATTAATTTGTGTTTGTTTCAGATTGCATAATCTACATAATTGTTTTTGCTACCAACGTGGGTCGGGGCACAGTCGAATGGTAATGAAATCCAAATTACTTTCTTCGTAAAAGATTTCACTTTATTTTTCTTGTATTTTCCATTTCATTTGGTGGTTATAGATTTTTTTATATATTATACACGAATGATTAAAAATTAGTAAGATAACAAGAGCTCTCGTGGACAAATTTTATTCCAGAGGCAAATCAACTAGTATACAGTAGTATGGCATTGGTAGACATTACTTTTCAACAAAGTCACCATGTTTCTCCAAATATTGGTTCCAGCTGGGCGGCCGTAGCGCGGAATGGCGGCAAGGCTAAGAGCGATTCGTAAAAATAACAAAAATATGGTCGAAAGGCTGTATGCTTGCTTATACCTATATAGTACACCAATGTATCGATGGCAACCTATAATTAATCTCATTTAATTTCCTGAAGCCACGTCATGATGGCTTGCTGAACTTCCGCATCGGTTGTTAATTACCTACCATTCATATGCTTCTCCAGTGGTCCGAAGAGATGGAAATCTCTAAATGCCAGGTCGGAGCTGTAGGGAGAATGGATGCTTCAGTTCCTCCAGTGGAAGAGCCGTAACAATTCATACGTGCCCGTGGCTGAGTGTGGTCGGACGTTGTGCAGCAACGCGACGTCTGTTGCGAGAAGTCCCGGTCGTTTATTGAGAATTGCCTCTTGTAAACGCCCCAGTGTGTGACAATAACTTGTAGTAACCGTTGTCACCCCCCGGTGAGGAAATCAACCAGAAGAACGTCCTTGTGGTTCTAAAAGACCTGTGCCTTAATGTATTCACGGATGGAGCTGTTCTGAATTTCTTGGGAAGATGGGGACGATGTGTGTTTCCGTGAGATAAATACTCGCTTCATCGCCAATGTGACATGATACATCCACGTTTCATTCCATGCAGCAGTACAGCGCAGATACAGCACTCCTTCCGCATAAAACTGCATCAAGTGCATGAGAGAGAGAATCCCATCGTAGGGGCTTTGTGACTTTCTGTGAGTTGCTTTGGTGCCCAGAGTGAACACGTTTTTCGGTAACCCAGTTGTTGATGAACCATATTGTGTACACTACCCACGGAGATGTCGATTTCCTTACCAATATCGCTATGTCGAATGCAACGACCGTTCTGAGTCAGATCTTCAATACGGCACACATTTTCATTTGTGGCGGACGTGCTCGGCCGACCTGATCGTTGCTCATCTTGCACATCTATCCTGCCGGTATCAAACGTTGTACACAAAAAGCCACAGCCGTTTCCGTGATATGACATAAGCATCGTGCACCACAGTAAGTTGACGATGAATTTTTACTAATGAGGTGCCCTTTAAACTCAAAGACCTTTTCATGTTCACGTTTGTCCATATTTCTGTAAACGCAGCCATCCCACATCTGATACTGCGAGGGTCTGATGAACATATGCGCCATTTTACGGTTGTGTGTAAAAACTGTGGTCTTCTACAGCGGCCTGGCAGGAAATTTGAACAAGAAGAGGAATGTGACACTCGTGAGAGATCTTGTTACCTTACTTTTCTAATCAACGTTGTACTTTGTTCTGATATGTCTCTTTTGTATCGTCTGTCTAAAAAAACTCATTCCACATTAAAAAAATTATTTCCACTTATCATACAGGTGGCCCTTTTCTTTATGTTATAGCTAATATTTGTGAAACATTTTTAGTTTTGACTTTTTCTTACTCTTTCCACATGCAATTACAGCCTTTGTTGTTCTGTTTACTTATACTGATTCCATTGGCAATGATAAGTTAATCTTCTACATTTACGTTGCACACTGAACATTTTCACGCCCTCTTGCTAACTATTCTCAATAAATTAACTAAAAATATCATACTTTCACCTCTTTGCTACATTTAACAAATCGTTTGGACGATTTCGCATTCTTCATACACTAATGTATTTCTTGTATCATTATAAAAACCAAATAAATTTTATTAACACGACGTATCTGTATATCTATATTTCACTGTAGCTCGCGGGATATTTTAATTTTTGCAGATCAAACTGGTTGAGAAACAAAATTTAGCATATGCCTGGTTTCTCTCTTTGTATTCCAATCAGATCAAAAAGAGCACATGATCTTTCAATATAAATCACCGCGACAAGCAGGGCACCGCTTCCATGCGTTATTCAGTTGTTTCGTTTAGTAACACCGCTTACACATATCTGCTCCCAGTGAAGTTGAACAGCGGGTCGCAGACACTCCTCTGAAACTCCGAACGCATGTACTGTGGTTCGCGTGCCAATTAGCGACGCCCCGGCGTAATAAAATTCGTGGTGATTCAAACACCCCCTCCCCGTAGCCAGGAGAAACCCGAGAACCTTCCCTCCTCCCCCACAACTTACCATCCAAACCCTCTTTGTTTTAATTCTTCGCCTGCGGCGGACGCAGTTATGCCCCTTCGCAAGGGCCGGCCCAAAGCCAGCCCCGGTTGTAATATACTGCCGCCTCCACCGCCAGAACACACATGAAGAGCATGTGTGCACCGCTTACCTCCCCCAGTCCCCGCCCCCTCCTAGCCATCCAACCCCTGCTACCAAACCAGCACGCGGCAGTTAGGGAAATTATTTACTTGACCGAGTCTGAGATATTATATAGAACGTTTGCAAGGGTACGAGGACGGTAAAACGGGTCGCTGTTGGGAGGAGTGTGATGTGGAAGGAAGGGGGAGGGATTTTCTCTCGCGTTCGTCCCTCCACCATAAATATGTGATGTCGCTTTAATATCACGTGGCAGCTGGGGTAAATTGTTATGAATGAGTCGACAGGGGGAGTAGAAAGGGTTGCGGAAGCTTACCCCGTGGCCAGAGGACAAGAGGATAGGGACAATGTGCCCATTGCATCGCAATGCCGGGGAAACAGTCGTGGCTGTGTGAGAAGTTTTACTAATCTCCTCTTGTCCAGTTTGCTAATTTGCTGCTCTCGGTTTACTTGATGCCGACCTATCAAAGTTCATGTTAAAGTGCGATAACAATATAATATGTTAAATCTCGTTGTATAAACGTTTGGAAGGAGAATTTTATATGTTTACGTAGAACAATATTTAACTTTTAAGAAAAGCGTGTTGTACTTTGAGTTGCACCATATTTTGTCACATAGACTGTGGTGTATCGCAGAAAACAAGACCTGACTTTTTAAAACCATATACCTTTATAGTATGTTCCTTGGCTATTTAATTTTGACACATTTCGTTTATTCGCAGACGAATCAGGAACGTAAGGTTAACCACTGTCAGATGAATTATCACATACCCTATAAATTAAGCATATACTAGCTAAAAGAGATGACAGCTAACAATGCAAAGGATTTTGCTGATACGTACAACGTATAGAGAAATCTAACTACTAGACACAGTTTTTAACAAGAAAAAAAAACATTAATTACACATAATAATTTAGTGACAGACAGTGTTGAGATAAGAGAGTTAATTTTCGAGCTTTTGGTACGAGTTTCAGAGCGAGGAAGTGAGCGCCAGTGAGGGTGAAATGTGCGGCAGAATGCAGGGACGAAACACCTCGAGAAAACCCGCCGGCCAATGGCCAGGTTCACCCCGTTTCCCACACGTGGAAATCCGGGCGACCCCACTGGGAATCTAACCTGGAAAGGCAGGGTTTTCGTATTGTTCTTTACACTCCAACAGCGGTCGTTTGTTCGCTGACAACTACCATCCCTCGAATCCATTATTTTGTTCAACTAGGCCAATGGTCCCTTACCCACTGTTGTATCAAATTCATAATACAATTAAACCTCTTTAATACAAACCTCAAGAGACTTGAATTTTTGCAGTTTGTAATAATGCGGTTTGTATTAACAGATGTCTGCGATAATTATGCAAAATTAAAAATAATTGATATGTGAACTCTGTGATTTAGCGCATTGGAAAATAAGACATTTTATTTCCCAGCGTGGCTTCATTTTACCAGAGTATTTGACATTACATCGCAACGCATATTAACTGATTTTTTTACAAAGAATACAAATTAAAGTTAAATTCCATAGCTCATGCCAAAAGGAAAGAAGACAACTATGTGTTAATTAGAATATTGCATTAAAGAGGTTCTTGTAAGTGAGTTTTCGTTGTATTTGCTTTCAGAAGTGTCAGATAAATTTTTATTCAACCACATACAAATAAGCATTAGAGAATAATAGCTTGTATGCACACATGTCCACCTTAAATACCTACATATAAATTTTCCCACCCAAACCGTTGTATTCAAGCGAAACTTGACTGGCGAGATTGATAGGACAGACGAAAAAAAGAATTATTTTAAAATATCATTCACTGCATTAGAAGAACTTTCTGCTCGCCTGCGATAAAAGGTGGGTACCCTCGATACCTCGTTAGCCCACATGAATACATGCACTTGTAAGATCGGGCGAGGAATGGAACAAAAGTAATTTACATGTTATGCTGTGGCAGATCTGCTTACAATGGTCTCAAAATTTCCTCTTAAAAATTACATCTAGTCCCACAATTTTCGATGGGCGACAAATCAGGTCATCAGGCAAGTCATGGAAGTTTTGAAACATGATGACAGAGTGTGCGAGCATTGTCTTTCTGAAAACTGGCTCCTGGACACCAAACAGTATAGGTAGCGCATGAGGTAGTCAGATGTTTTCGTGGGTAATATTATGCTTTCGATTACCGTTGTATCACTACCAATGACAAACAACGATCATGTGCGATGGCAATTCAGACCATCATGATAGTAGCGTAGGGAATGCGTGCCGCTGCTATGTGAGACAGGAAACCTTAACACTCACCTGAGGTCCTGGAAACCTTCGCACAATGTTCAGTGTAAACTGAGCACTTTTGGAAGCCTTGCTCAAGATCTACTTGTATGCACATCATGTATTCTTCCACGATGTTTACAAAAAAAAAAAACATTTCCAAAGTCTAAACAACTTCATTCATGAGTCGGTCAAGTACAACTTGAAATTTATAAAAAAGAAAAAATATATATTTTTCATATTTGTTTTTCTTAAACTAATTTGCATTAAAAAGCAAAATAAATCGTTTTACCATTCTCACATTTTTACTTAACACTTTTAATTTTATTTGTAGACGTGGAACTGTTTTCCTTCCGTTGTAACCAACTTTAACTGGGCGCATGCCCATAAAGTACCACGCAGCCAACAACAAGCAGTTCATAGTTGGCCAACAATTTCTTATATGTTTGGCAATCACGTCATATCAATAAAAGTGTTTTTATCAATTGTTTAAATAATTGCAATGTGGGCCATTGCATTCACAATGGTTACTAAAATTCAACAGAAGCCACACAAACAGACGTTAGGTAACATGCTAACACTTACTTACTGCTGGGAAAATATAAGCAGCACGTTTATGGACCATATATCGCATACTAATTGTTACCTACAGTTGGAAAACATTAGCAGCAAGTTAATTAGCTATTATGGCATGCCAGCTGTTGATTACTGCTTTTTATATAATAAAATTGAGCTTAGGGTAAATTTTTTTAAATTTAAACTGTTGCTTACTACTGAGTAATAATCAGCAGCAAGCTTATGTGTCATTTATGGTAAGCAACTGTTACTGTTGAATACATGTCAGCGACAATTACACTGGCCATTTATGGCATGCCAACTATATGTTGTTTTGAAATAGCCAATAGTGTATGTGAATTCACTTAATTATTTTGTATTTCATGCATATATGAAGTAAAGTTATTATGTGACATTACTAGTAATATAAAAATTTAGTTTACAGACTTGAAACGTGCAAAGCATAAAATTTAATATACATAATTTTAGTGTTCCTTTAAATACCACCTGGAAACAACCCGAAACTAAAATACTAGTATTTTTAACGTAACACATAAATCCCAGTATTGACTTGTGACTGCCCTATTACCATTCTAGACAATGAACTCAAAAGTTGCAAATTCCATTATCTACTCTTACAAAACTATTAACCAATCGTAAACTAAAACCAAATGATTTGATATAAAAATTCTTATTTGAGCAAAACAACATTATTGTAGGTTTGGAAAATCCATGGTTAGCTGCATTAAAATGGACCACAAGGGGCCAATAGCTGGATAATAAGTGGTAAATAACTGGGTTACAAGTAGCTTGTCAACAGTTGCCTGGCGAGAGTTGGTTAACTTATGGTTGGTCGGAAGCAGAAAGCCAATGGGCCACTGCTGCCTCTCATGGCCCATTTATGGTGCCGGAAAGTCTGAGATACAGTTGGCTACGCAGAATCGGCCCGATCATAGGCAGATCGTATTTTGCTACATGGAAGTTATCTGAACAGTGGCCCAGATGTGGCCAGATGCACTCAACAGCTAGAGGCATCACATGGGACACATGCATGTGTGGGTGTATTATGGAGTTTGACTGAGCATGGAAACAGTTTGTGGCGATTCGGACCACTGTCCATGGAATCTCTCGCAATTCTTTTATCCGACACCTCCTTAACTCCGACACTCCATTGTATGGTTGCTTCGTACATCTTCTTGATATAATTGCAACTCGTTAAGACTGATAAGTATAGTGCGTGTAAAATGCATTTTTGAGGAACGTTTACATTAGCTAACGAAGAACGACTGGAGTGCCCTTAAATGATTGATGTGCATGTACTATCTCAGGAAACTGTAATTGTTAGCGAATGACCTATTGGTGTGCCTTATTTAACAGTTTTCCTAATTATTGATTTATTTGTACACTGTGCGCAATACATTTTTTATGTGAATGAGATTTACATGTCTCAGTGATTGTAATATATACTCGATCAGCGAAGTACACATCCAACTAAAATTCAATGTGATTAGACAACGAAGCTCCAGTGTAATGCAGTCGTTGTCCTTCCATGTTGAAACCGTCAGATATAAAATAATTCCGTTTGGCCGAAGTGCTGTGTCTAAATAATAGTGCTGGATACGTTTCGCCACTCACTGCATCAACCCATTGTTGGGAGGAGAATTTTTCTTTAGATCTTTACTAAGCGCAGCTTCAGCCACAGCCACAACTACAACCTCGATTGATCTGTCACCAGGGACAGCCTTTGGAAGTCGCAGTCGATCATCAGTATATGTAAATAGCCGATTCACGAGAACCTGGCTTCCTGGCAGGCTGCCATGGCGTCCATCTTGGATGAAGTCACACAGAGACCTACTGCTCTGTCATTCATCGCCAATGGTGTCCATCTTGGAATTACCTTTTTCACTTTTTTACCTTTGGAATTCCCCTTTTTTCCTGCCTTATCTATCATTCACTGAAACTCTTCACGCTCTTGCATTCCGATTGGTTATCTCAGTCTCTGTCATTCCGATGTTTTTTTTTCTCAAACTCTGTCATTCCTTTCTGCCTCTCTCCCTCTATCACCCATTATATCCCTTGGAGGATTTCTCAAATTCCTTCCTGTCTCCATTATTTTCTCTCTTGCATATTTTTTCTCATGCTCTCTCATTCCTCCCTGTGTCTCTCTCTCTCTCCTCCATTCTATCCCTTGGGTTGGGAGGAGGTTCTCATATTCCTTCTGGTCTCCTTTATTTCCTCTTTTGTTTCCCTTTCCTATCTCTCATGCTTTTCATGTTCTCCCTATTGGATGTTCCTTTATCACCTTTGTCTGCTGTAGGCACCCATTTTTAATTCCTGCTGCCACTCGTCTGCTGTATGCGGCCATTTTTGATTCCCGCATCTGTCACCAGATTGTGCTAAGCCATCTTTAATTCTCGCACCTGCCACCATTCGGCTTCTTTATGTGGCCATCTTGGGTTGTCGCGCCTGCCACCAGAGTGTTTAAAGTTCTACAGTTCGCAGCTAGCTGCACTGGTATCGGTGAGGACATTTTGTCCATGTGTGTTGGTACACTCGTCGCCGGCAGGAGCGTGCTAGCATCGGGGAGGTGAGTTCAAAAGGTGGTTGCCAGGAGCGCTGGGAATTCTTAAAGTTATTTCTGAACTCAAAAAAATGCTGGAGGTATGTGGTTTCGATCCGACCACCTTTCGGTTCCCAGTGTGGCATCTAGACCAAAAGAACCACCAGTGCAATGCATGCATTGATTGTAGGATGACACCAATCGGTACAATAAGTCCAGCCACTTGTAAATTCCCCGAGACAAAAATTATCGCCACATGCAAGTCTTCAGAGAATGGTAAACCGTCCCACAATGGAAGCTTTCAACCCTATGTAGGTGCTAAAATTATTAATTTTATTCGCCACCATTAATGAATGGAAGGCATGATTGTAGAATTTTCTGCCGAGATCCATTTGCAAATTTTGAGGTGATCATTTATCTTGCAAAACAGTCAACATTGTATTGCTAACATCGAGGTCGTGTTTCTGGTGAACAAGAATCACCCATGCAGACTTGTTGAAACCATCTATGACTGTTAACATGTATCTGAAGCCCTTATTAACAGTTGCATATGGAATCATTTCAAGTAGGTAGGCCTGGTATAGATCTTTCAGCTCAAAGATTAGTTATTTCCACCTGGGGAAATTACATCATGCATTCCGGTGGAGCTCAGCAGCGATCTGCACATGAGACATTATTTTTACTATATGTACCCACCTTCATGCAATTCTTCTAAAACATTTACAATCTTGCTCGTGTGGGAATTATTGCCAACCTGCTGAGATGCAATTACTAGTCATAGACATGATACAAGCTCATTAGCATCGTCCCAATATACGTATTCAAGTCGATTGTTTCCATCCAGCTTCGAAGGAAACACCCGGAAACAGTTTAGCGATAATAGCGAATTTCGGGCGTGTCTCATCCTTATAAGCATTGCTGGAAGAGTCATTGTCGGCCAAATGCACACTTGTGAGGCTAAGTAAGTTCTTATATTGGTGAAGTGCCCCATGCGAGTACTCACCAGGCTCACATTAAAACAGCAATTAATAGAGGCCTGGAGATGCCCGCATGGCTTCATCTCAAAACTGTATAAAATCGTCGGGCAGGAAAAAATTTGTTTTTTCCCCCAAGACCAATTTTTATTATGCCTATGAGTACCATAAGTCCCATCATTAAACCCCGTTGTGTACGATTACAGGTAATTGCGAAGGGTCATGGTGCGCAAATTAAATCGGTCTTTTTTTTAATTTCCAAGCGACTGAATGTAAATCATTACCTTCATTAGCTACGGTATCTTCTAGAAGTAGCATGCACTTTCTCCCACTCCGGGGTTCGATGTCCAGTTCAGTAATCATTTCAGCATGGGGAACAGCTGGTTGTAAATTATCTAGCCAATATGTGATCGGTCGGGACACCTCTTCCAAAGTATCATCATGCTGCATGCGCATGTGCTTAGCCAGTTATTACTTATTGTGCACACTTTCAATTATGCGATGTAAATCGTCGGCAGCAGCAGTCATTGTAATAAAACAGTGAGCAGGATGTTCTTAGAATTTATAACACACACAGAGTAGCATTTAGGTGTGACCTCGTTGCGTTGGTCGGATTGGGCCCGTTATAGCGTCTTCTGTTGGTCCGAGTAGGTTCGTCAAATATACTGTAGACTTGCTGATATGTCAGGTAATAGTATCCTGAATATGCTTGCAATGAAGCCACAATTCGTCGTCGAAATTTGTATCGGACAAGACACGAACGATTATGGTTAACAACCTGTCTTCCATAGCCTCAAGCCGACCACCGAAAGTGGATACTTTGCTCACCACCTCAGTCAATGCGCTAAATCGGCTAGCGAATTTCGCAGACAACGCAGCCATCCAGACGAGGCGACCATCCATAGATGCGAGCTTTTTTGTCCAAGGCAGAGAGTTTGTCAACACACTATGTCATTGCTTTCAGTTCGCTATATTTATTCGCAGCCAACTCTTGTAGAACCTTGCCAGTAATTAGCTCTCCCATAATGTTGAGTTTCTACTCTAAAGTAGTGAGACAGTTGCGAGTCAGTGTGTGAAGGGAAATCTCAGCCTTTGTGCTCGATGTATGCAGTACCGACAATGGTTGCAAAGCCTCTGAACTGATGCTGCGGACAAAGAACACAGTAGCGGCATCATCATCATGCTTCGGCCCACGGAGATTCTTGGCTGGCTTCTCTCCGAAACTGCAGTTACCATCGTCAGTAGGAGTAATACAGCTATCCGAAACATGCTTCAGGTCACTTAGACCGAACTTATATATGGCAGAGCTAATAGTTCACTGATGTACGATAATGAATTTATCTACCCCCGTACAGTACCTGGAACTTATGAAGCGGAAAATCCTTAGCTACAACAAGGAAACTGTGAGGTGCTCGGCAGCGAAATATGAATATACATTAAAACCCATCAATTGTAATATCTGTATTAACATTATCAGAGTAAATATGTCTAAAATTCAGGTCATCCATGCAGAAGAGAACGAGGAATTTGCATTGTCACGCAGGAGTTGTTTAAGCATACATGAATAAGTTTGACACAGGTAAATCGAATCATCTGCTACATGGGGTCCATGCTGAAATACTGATGCATGGTAGACTATTTTTCACATGCCACATTGTCGAAAACAAACACAAAGTTAGGCAAGGGTTCACTTGGTGGTACGACTTCTTCATTGTCGCTACATGGAAAATAACATAGGCTATCTACAGCTTAAATTATTTGTGCTAGCCAAAGGTACTTCTGCTCTTGTAGCGATTTAAATTATAGGCAAAAATTCTGGAACGAAAGACCATTGGGTTCCACCAACAAGCTCAGACGCTCACATGTCTTTCCACAGTTGCTTTGTCCTGATATTATACCACATATTATGTTTGGCAGCAGCTTCCCATTACATGATACACAGGATATAGTTTCGTCATCAGCAGTGATGCAAACAGGAAGCATGTAGGTCTGTGGCATTATCTCCGTTCAACTGATACATGAAACTGTAAACCACCAGTACGTATCGCAACTGGACCACATTCGAGACTGGGCGAGGTAGCCGCCTTGAATGTGCATGTGCCCGAGGTCAGGTGATGTAGGCAGCCAATTTTGAGGTCGGGTGGGTGAAGTGGACGACCATGTGCAATGAAACATATTTATAAAATAGCTTTGATTACCAAGATATTTTTGTATGTTGTAATGCACCATGACAGTAAGACCATTAAGGGGGGGGGGGTGGACTGGTGAATACATTAATCAACAACCTTCTTTTCGAGACTCAAATTCTAGGCTATAAATATTTGCAGACCTGGCATGCGACTAGCATGGAGATTGAAGCATGGCGAAATCACTGTCAAGTCGTAGGCAAGGAACACGTCATTGCCTATGCGACCAGTAGCAAGTTGGGAGACAGACACATGCTCACCGAAAAACCCAAGTTAATAGTTAGATCGCCCAAGTCCAAATTCGGCGATCATCTGGCTGCTTGGGGCGTGTCAAAGATTATGAAAACTGAAGTCAAGAGAGGAATGGGTTTGCAGTTTGGAAAGGAATAAAAAATTGGGAGGACACAGAGGAAACCTCAAAAAGTAGTTGCGAAGCGAGGAGGCATCGTGCCCTTCATCCTTCCAGCTCTCTGCATCCTAGGCAGCTATGTTGGTGGCACAAGTGGTGTAGCGAGGGTGGTGAACATGCCTAAGGAAGAAAATAAGCAGTTGGACCACGTGATTCGACACAATAGATATATATGGAAGTGCATGCTAGAGGCTAAAAAATGGCAGTGGCCTCTATCTTCGACCCAACTGTGTAGATGGCTATGGGAGAAAGAGATAATGAAGGAACAGACGAAAGAGGCAGTCTTAAGGTCACTGCCCAGTCTCTCTCTCACAACATAGGCATACAAAAGTTTGCCAACAAATTGTAAATAGCCAATGTCCGAGGCATATTTATGTACTAGCCGCTGCCACGCAATCCGAGACTAGTGGAGTGTGGTATAGTAAACTTAGATACTAGCTGAGGGCCAGGGACTAATTAGACTTCATATAAAAAGTGTGGGGAAACAGCAGAATACTTTGACAGCTACGGTTATCTGAGGGCACCACCAGAACTGAAAACATATTTGAGGGGTCTGAGATTATATTACAACTACGGTGCAGAGCAACTACCGTGAGAATGGAATTGTGGCCATTGTGAAGTGTGGAAACAAAAAGGTTCCAAGAAGTGATTCTAAAAGAGATACTAATGGGTTTTCAAAGTCATTATTACATACTACATGACAGCAACTTGCCAAACTTAGATGTTAACCCCCACATGGGACTTGAAAAGGATATCAAAGGATATCACGTAGTAGAGGAGATGGCTGTGAATCAGAATTTAACTTTAACCTTAAAGAAAAGATGGTAAAATGTTAATACTTCCTGTAGCTAAGAAATTTTTTTATAGTGTTAAATATGTAGAAAATGTAAACAAGGCCAAAGGAGCGGCCGAGTAACGATACGTAACTATAAAAACAAAGAAGGAGGTTCCAGCAAGGCAGACATGTACAACATATCATTATAGACTTCAAAACTATAGTAACATTAATTAAGATAAGCATACCAAAGATTTTATTTATTGATTATTATGATATCAAAAACAAAGAGTTTCAAACTTACTGCATTTTCTAGAATGTTTCTAAACATGATGTACAAGGAAAATACCCAAATATAACACCTAATCAGTCTACAGAAAAGACAAAGACATCAAAACCTGCAATATATTATTTTATATCCTAACTACTTACTTTAGAGGAAAAATAAATTTTCTCGTATACATATATAATCATTTTGCAACAGTTTGTGAATTGGTAAAGAACGATTGAGGTTGATTAGAGACCAGGTAGTATCTGGGCGAATGGCTCCAATTGCAGATGGAAGCGCGAGTAACAGAGGAAAAAATAACATTGATGACGAACTAAAGAAAATACTTAATCGCATATCTGTTTATTCCCCAGGACAACGAGCCGCTATAGCAACACATGCAACCTGAACATGCTGTAACTCGACATGTCATTGAATTTAAGAAGGATGTATGACTTATTTCTGGACAAATTTCGTAATCATAAACAAACAAAATCTAAAAATTCTGAGAATTTACAAGGTTATACTCAATCTGAAGATTATTAGTCATCAAAGCTGTAGTATTTGTTAGTGAGTCTTGTTGTAAAAAAAATTCTAATGAATATTTCAACCTTTTATTTACAAGTTCACAATCAGATATACTTGCTACATGTAAAAAACTGAAGGTTCAATTAAATGCGAATACTGATGAATCTCTTCAAAATAAAATCAAAGAAAAGAAGTTATCATGTTAACAAGGGCAGTTTTTAATATAAGAAGACAGTAAAAATGCAACATCTATGAAAGAAGAAAATGCGGTTTAATTTCCTTTTAAGGCAATCTCAAGGATTTGCAATAAATTTCCTCGCAACCTTGTCTAAGTATGTTGAAAGCGTTTCACTGCAGGAAACTATGGGTATACAACATAGGCATCTATGTTCTAAACACCGACAAATGGTATATGTTTCTGTGGACTGAAGATAAAGCAAGACATGGTTCGGATGAAATTTAGTCATGTCTGCTTAGGTTTGCAAAAATAATAAAAGGGGCTTGTAGAACAAATAAACTGACAATTTGATCAGACTCATGAGTAGGTCAAAACAAGAATTTATATATTACATTTAGAATACAACTTGTTTCAAAGAGATCAGCCCACACAGATTGAACATGAATTCCAAACACCTGGACATTATGCTTCCGAGGGATAGATACTTCGGTACCATTACAGTGAGTGGAACAAAGTGTATAGTACATGCACGTAAAATTTTTCCTCCGAAATTTATTAATGTTATTATTTAAACCGTCTGAGGCAAAAAAAATATAAATACTATTCAGTTTCTCAGGACATCTGCAGGTCACAACATCAACATAAGGAGCTTATATCAAACTACAAACAATAAGTAACCGATATAACTAACGAGCCTTCTCCCCTGTACCCATATGAAAATAATTTTGATTAAGATCATGAAATGTTAGATGGTAAGTGGATCTTGACGTTGGGTTGATAGCGTCATCATTAGAGAAAGAACCAGAAACCAATGCATTACTAGTGAGGCAATCACAACTACACCAAGGCGAACTGGGTTCGATTCTCGGTGGAGTTGCTCCTGTATTTTCGCACGTGAGAATCATGCCAGAGGAGGCCACTGTTCGGAAGATTTTTCGAAGGATCTTCCTTTCCCTCAGTCCTTTCATTCCGGCGCTGCCCTACACTCACCTCGCTTCACGTCCATCAGCTCTCAAGACCTCGATGTTAAGAGCTGCTCAAACATCTCCACTCAACTAATACACACGTGCCTTGCCCGAGGCTCGAACCCAGAGCGCCTGGTACCGTAAGCTTGCGTGTAAACAACTGCATTATGGAGGTGGGATTCGGAGCATCTACTTCAGTTGTAGTCGGTTTAATGTTTTGGTAGATTGTGCTTACCAATCTCAAATACTTACAAAAAATTATTTTTAAAACAAGTGTGTAGGTCCCTTAAATCATGTAACTTTGCATGGCCTACCATAAAACCACTTCAGTACAGAACTTGGTGGAAATAGCTTGACAAGTTCCCGAAATATGGCATTAAAGCTTCAGTTTCTCATTTGGCGCTATCATACAAAAAGGTTTAAAAAGAATTGGTATAATGCAAGGAGCGTCATAATCACTGCAGTAAGTATTGATTCCCTCATATAAAATACTGTTATCTACTTTCTGGTACTATGTTGTTAATTTTCTGACGTAGGTAAATACACAATATGTATAACAACGTACAATAAATAATTATCAAAATAATGCAACCTAAAATGAAATATTGTTATTATTATTGAAGTAATTTAAGTCACACGTGTAGGCCTTAAAAAACTGGATAGTATTTATTACAAAAAAATTTTATTTTTTTAAAATAATATCTTTTTTGTTTAGATATGCAAAAAAAAATGGCTCGTCTCTAGGTGAATTTCCAGGACAAGGCCTCAAGTTCACGTTCCTAGGTTAAAATAATGAATTTTTAAATTACTTAAAATTTTTAGTGGACAATATTGCGCACACACATTTCCTAGTATTATGTAATAAAAAAGTGTACTCATAATTTCAACAGCAACACCAGTATCATAATTGTAAAAAAAAACTTTCTCTTGTAAAAATTGTGAAAAGTGGACAAGAGACCTTATTCAAAACAACCCTTCGTTTGAAGAAGTTCGGACCGCATTGTAGGTCTAGAATAAGCAGATAGACGTGTTATGCTCGGGCTAGGCATGTGGGGCATTCATTTATCATAGTGGTCCGATGTTGGCAACAATGGGTACGTGAGTGTATGCACGCATGTTTCTATAGGTTCCGGCCAACCAAGGCAGAATACACCAAGAGAGCATAGCATACTGTGCACCAATTGTTATGTAACTCTATGACATCAACGCCTGCCTCCGGACACAGTTACTGGACAAAGTACAACATCGCTCGTCATCCCGCACCATGTCTCGGCGACTGGCATCACCCAAGTTCAGAATTCTCCTTCTAAAGCGTAGGCTGCTGTTAAAACCGCAGAAAAACACTGGCTTTTGGAGTGATTGAGGACAACAGGTCCTTTGGAGGGGGGGGGGAGAGTGTGAAGTAATGACAAGTGGCACAGTGCGTCATGTTCAGCGATGACTCTCGGTTCTGCGTTACCATGAATGACCATCGTGTGCGAATAGCGAATATGCCGACGTCGAAGGGAGAGGAGACACACTCTCAATGTTGTAGAAAGACACAATGGCGTTACTTCCAACATGATGGTGGTGTGTGTAGCCATAGGCTATGCATTCAGTTAATCGCTGCTGGTTATTCGGGGGACAGTAATGACTAAGCGATGCGTCAGTGACATCCTCCGTCTTCATGCGTTGCATTACCACTTAGAGACGAGACAGCACCATAATAAAGCCCTTAAACCAGACAACGGTCGTCCACACAGAGCAGATATGTCTATGTAATACATGCATCATATATGAACGGCTCCCTTCCGAACAGATTCGGAGAACGTATTCAGGCGCGAGGAGGTGCCACATCCCACCGACATGAGACCACTATGTACTCATACAGCTACGCCTGTTGTTTGTATGATTTGATAATATTAACATTGCAATGATGTCACATTAACATTCAACACCATTTGTTTCGTTTCATTTTCGACACCATTTCTGAGCGCTTAATTTTTTTGCTGACGCAGGTGTGTATATATTTATGTATACACTTCTATATACATATTTTATATTTTTCCATCAGAAGTCCTCAAAATGAAATTTTACTACCGAATGCGCAATAATGTTAATTATGACAAAACAAAATAACGTAATTGTTATTGTTGCATTAAAAATATCAAACAAATTAGAAACTAGTGCCACGAATTTTGTATGTCATGAAAAATCGGTTTTGTTATAAAGATGCATGCTTCCAGTCTGCGACCTTGATTTATCGTGTAAAACGGGATAATTGAAACTTTGTTGGAAACATTTTATAGCAGCGCCATTTTAAATGTTAGAACTGCCAGTAGGATTGCCACTCATCCACGACCTAAAAGAATTGTCTACTTTCTCCAAACTATTCTGATCCATAGCTTTTCTATACATCAGAATGGACAAACCCACTTCGGTGTTTAACTGCAAACACAGCCATTTTAGCGTGGCCAGAGTAATTAGTCTCTTTATCAGAAGAAGGGCACCCAAGAATGCAATAACAAAAAGTCATGAACAATTCTTGACCACAGAATTAAGGATTCTTATGGTCAAATTATGAACGTGGCTTTGCGAAGTAAAGTGTCAGTCATTGTAACAAATACCCAGCGATTTCGAATATCCGAACTGTGAAAGACAACACTAAATTTCCTTAATCGTGAAAAAATTCTACTTAGTCGCATGAAACAACTGATATAAAAGCAAAACTGACCTCGAAAGCAAGAAAGCAAACAGTATTTACCTCCCTTAAGCCAGATGCTGAAGTAGTGTCGGATAATGCGATGAATAAGAATTTTGAAGTAATAATAAGTAATACATGAAATAATACTTAAAAGCCAAAATTGTAAAATAGAGCAATGCTGTCTTGCATAGAACTTAAATTTTTATGTTACAATTACAAATGATCTGGCAAGGATTACTGGATATTATTGAATAAATTAAATACAGTTTAAATGGCATCCATCACTCCTGCAGTCATTTGCCTGCAGAAAAAATGCTACCTCTTCAAATATTCTGAATTCGGTCAGAAGACACTTTACACTGTACAGATAATGCCTTCATGGACTATGAAACTTGTTCTGGGGCCTGCACTGAGGTGGGGATTCTATTTGATAAAAAGCTATCAGGATTAAAACTGTATTTCCAGTAGTGGCAATCAGATACTCTTACGCAAATTTTAATGAAAATAATCATAGTTTTAGCTTTGATTTATGTCATTTTTCCGATTTCAAAAACTTTTTATTTCAATGCTCTCATACTTCTTTCGTGATCACTTTTCGAGTTTTGAGAACCGTGTAATAAGTATATGCAATACAAAAGCACTGTATTTATTCCGAATGTCATTCCTGACAAATCATTAAAGTTCTCGTTGTCAACAAAAAGTGATGATATCTTTGTGAAGTTTCCTGTATTTCATTTAACGTACATGCAAGATGTCACAACTAGATAATTACAGATGTGGATGTGCTCTATTGAATCATTTTCAGTTACGGTCTGGAAAATGACCATTTACTCGAAAGTTGTCTAAGTTTCCTTTACTGACACTCGCTCACCCCACAACATTCTTCTTCTTAAATATTATTTGCGTGACATTTATTTTGATGCTTTTCATTGTAACTGCATCACTTGTTTTCATTAAATTTTATTCAGACCTGTATAAATGGGTATGCAATATGCATATAATGCAACATGCACACAAATATGCACTTTCTGAACACCAGAATGAGTAAGTGTAGAGATTTCGGCGGCTGTTAACATCGAGGTCTTGAAAACCGAATGAGCACCAGAGACGCACACAGATTTTACTTGCCTATTTATTTTATTTGTAAGAACGTTTCAGATAATTAAATTGTAACTGTTTGCAGCAGAAGTTAGTTATGCAGTCACTTCATGGAATTTTATAAAGTGAGTATACATTTTCATCATTAACTTTTTCTACTGTTTCAAAAGCCCAGATCAGATGGACTCTTTCTTGGTAAACCACTAGTTATAAGTTTATTTGTAAATAACAGTGGTTCAGCTTACATCCGATGAGGTTACGTGTAAACAACTAACGTTCATATGTTAAAGAGACTATGCTGGAATTACATGCTCTTTTAAATTGTCATAAAATACTACCATTTGTGTACAGGTTTTACAAAACTCTGCATTGTGTCACATGACCAAGATTCGAACACCAGGTTTACCTTAATACATTTAAATGTCTTCGTTCTTTTTCTAGGCAGCAAAAATAGAACAAATATGATCATGGCTCCTTATAATTTCACTACCATTTATACATAATATATAAATCTGGCTTTTTTATACACCAAACACTACCGTTAAACTTTTCGTCAATTTTTGCGGCTTACTTTGTGAAAAAGGGTTTATGTGTGTTCAGGTTTGTCTATTTATGCCCTTCGTTCTAAATACCTCTATCAAATAAAAATACCTAATTCCTTACCAGGCGGAAAATTTTAAAACATAACTACCCGGACATAGTCTTCTTGCTGGCTGAAAAACCTCATGCTAGGCACGAATACCCACAGTACAGAAGCACAGGATTAAAAACAAGATTTAATTAACTTATAAAAGAATAACGCTACAAATTTGAAAAATTACGCATAACTAAATGACAAACTTTTGCAACAGAAATAGCAGATAGCATAAAAATTTGTGGCGAATTTTAAAAATTCTCCAAGATAAAATGCTTCTAAAACTTCTACCCTCATTTAAGCTCAGTCAGGCTTAAAATATGCGCCCATAGATAGGGCAGAAGCCATAGCTGATTCACTCACCAACCAATTCCCACCAAATTTAGACCTTGGAGACCCTAAATTCATCCGGGACGTTAATATAACAATGGGGGCTTTTATCACAGATAAAAACCAGAACAAATTAAGAACTTGTAACCTTACCAGAATGATTGCTTATCTTAAAATCAGTCAACCCTAAAAAAGCTCCAGGGCATCATAAAATAACATACAAACTTATTAAAAATTTACCATACCCAGCTTTCTGCATAATTATAAACATATTTATCCGAATTTTAAAATTCTACCACTTCCCTGTGGACTGGAAACGGGAGAAAGTAATAACTATACCAAAACATGGAAAATAACCCTGCCTCCCTCAAAACCGGCGCGTGATATCACTGCTAAGTTCACTAAGTAAATTTTTTTAAATAATTCTTCTCACGAGATTAAAAACCCATGCAGAAATCAAACCCATCATTTCCAATACTCAATTCGGATTTTAATCTGTTCACTCAACTACCCACGCACTGTCTAACTTCGCCACGGCTACATCGTTAGGTCTTAATAAGAAAAAAAGCACACAATAGCTATTTTTGTAGATATTGCTAAGGTTTTTGATAAAGTATGGATCCCGGACCTACTTAAAAAACAAAATAACTTAAAATTCTCAGACTATTATACTCATTTTTTGAGCAGATATTTTACAAACAGCGAATCTTATGTCGCAATATAAAATTCAAATTCTTCTTCTAAACCTCTTTTAGCAGGTGTGCCTCAGTGATCATACATACACACTTACAAATGGATCAACTGGGTCAGTGTTGCGAACGCTGGAAAACTAAAATTTATGCTGAGAAATCCCAGGCCCTGCTAATTACCATGTGAATTAAAGAATAAAAGTAGAGCCAATAAAATATGACAATGTTGGAATTCCTTACAGTATACCGCAAAGCATTTAGGTTTAACTATCGATAGCAAACTCCGTGGTAACACTCATATTATAAATATAAAAAATGCAGAAAACGGTAAAAGTATACAACTTTACCCACTGCTTAAAAATCCTGAACTCCCAAGTAGATTAAAGTTTTTAACCTACACTGCCATATTTAGATCTGCTATGAAATACGAAAACGAAGTCTGAGGAAATTTAGATAAAGTTTTAACTAACCATATTCAAGTAGTTAAAGACAAATATCTAAGAATAATTGGAAGCGCACGTAGATTCAATAGAACTGTTGATTTGCATAATGAACTTAAAGTACCTATTATAGGCAATAAATTAATGTCTCGAAACAACAATTTCTATGACATATTTCCCTCACATAACAATGCGGTTATTAAAAGACTAGGAAATTATTCCTCAGACATTGACACACATAATAAACGTCCCAAAATGCCCCGACTACAAGTTTAAAATATAAATGAATTCACTTAAACTGGCCTTCAGTCAGTACTAAACTTTTTTTATTATTAAAACTCTAAGCTCATGAGACAAAATATTTGCAAACTAAACCCCTGAATAACAACTTTAATACAATTTTCTCGCATTTTATAGTTTTCCTCCTTAAATTAAAGATAAATTACAGTTCTTAAAGCAAATTTATACTCAGAAAATTTAGTAAACAAACGAAACCATCAGGGCCTGCTCTAATTGGCCGATCTTTTCTCCGGGGGCGCGGACACGATTTCTACACCCAGAGATGGCAGAATTGTATCCTTTCTTACGTGAAGCATTAGCAAAGTTTTTAAAATACAAATTTAAATAGAATACCGCCTCTTATTTAATTTATATTAATTAAAATTAACGTAAAATGGAAATACTAGTAACAATCCACTGTTACTTTCAAATCACAGTAAATTATTATGCTGTCACCGTATGTTTCCAGCAATCTCAGGATTCAGGTACTACAAAGCCCCACAGAAAATTTGTGAAATGGTTTATTATGATGAATAATTATCTAACTGTGCTATATCAATAAATATTAGACAACTCATGATCACAAATTCACCACCGTCTCATTTCACTGCAGGTAACGCCTTACCCACACCTAATGCGAGTAAAATCACCGGCATTTTCAGATTTCGAATCCGCTTACATACAACAAAAGACTGGCTGGGGTCTAATAAATTCTCGTCCAGTCTATAATTTAACCTGTTTCTTCAAAATTACATAATAAAAGCGACATTACAAGGTAGCAGCCTCACTGCTACCTCCTCCCAAGACCTCTGTGCAGGCAGGGGAAGAATGTCGAGGGGGGAAGGGGGAGAGAAAGATAATAGGAACCAGGGCTTGCTGTGGCCGACACTTGGAAAGTCTTAAAAACCGCTGCTAACTTAGCTCATGCTTATGATTTTATGGGTTTGGTGAGGGGAGAGGGTTAGCTTCTCTTTACCCGCCGCAATCAAATGAAATACTACTGGGTGGTAAAGAGCCACCCCAGGGACTTACTTGTACAATTCCCGCGTTGAGGAGCTTGCTTCAGTGATGATGAGCGGCGGTTCTGCTTGTTGCTGCCGACTCCATTACCTGCTCGCCTTAAAGTATACAGTTCAATTTTCGTCTGGAGTTTTATAAGACATTTACATGCTGTCCCAGTGGACACAGAATAATTTCCGCTATCGTCGCGTACGGGAGGCTACGTTCGCTCGTGGTCCTCTATACGAACAATAATTGACCTTTCTGCCAAAATAGTTTCTATTGACTTACGCGCACCACGCAGTTCGGTACAGTACAAGAGACTTCCGGCCTTCCTGTAGCAGGACGAAGATACTCGCGACTGCCTGCCGTGCAGAAAATGCTTCCAGGGTTTCTCCACTTCCGTTACGGACACTCCGCATTCTTGCACCTCGCATCTGGTGCAATGCGCGATGTGGAGCAGGCTCTCGACAAAGCCGCCTCCTTAGTCGAAAATTCGTCACCGGCCTTCATCTCCACTTTTCACAGCACCACCTTCATCATCGAAGGGTCCGCAGAGTGAAAAACATGAACTAGTCTATAGACCAGGCGACCGTCGACCTTATGAAGCTAATGCAATCACGTCTCCGACCCAGCACCACTTGCCACCCTCTCACCTCAACGACATGCGACGAATGGCTTTCACCACACAGATCACTATAGGCACCAGCAGCAGTTGGGTGATCTCCGCCAAAGGATGGCAAAGAACAGTTTACGTGAAAAAAATTCTGACAGTGTGAGGGCTTGATAGGGAGGATTGCTAAAAAATGTATGATGAGGGAAAAAAAGGATTTTGGTATGTGCAAAGTGTAAGCATGTGGGTAACACAAAGTGTACAGAAACACATTTGTATGTACATGTTTGAGCAAAAGCAATTGGGAGGCATAAGAAAAATATTAACCAAAAAAATATATATTTTGCGGGCATAAATTATAACTTTATTCAGTTATCTTGAGGTGTGTATGGCGAAGAAATTTCTGTCATATTCTATGACGTAAAAGAAAATACATGAGGCAGACACTTGATAATGTTTAAAGTATTAAAATCATGTGTTTATGATTAAGAAACATATGTGCAAAAATGTCGATATAAATAAATAGCCATGAAAAAATACGTAATTTCTATAAAATCACGAAACATTTTAAATATTTATTTAATAAGCTGCAGGCATATATGACAGGAATGGTAATGGCGAAAAGAAAGAGTTCAGGTACGAAAACATTCTTGTCAAAATGGTAACTAACAAGTCTGCACCAGCATGGCATCAGGTAACTCGAGTCTGCTCACATGCATGTGTTTGTGCATCCCAGTCGTTTTCTCACATCCGCACCTGTTCAGTGTCGGATAACTATTAAGTGTGCATATCTGCTTGCGCGGTAAGAGCAGCAGTGTTAGCACTTGTCAGCCACAATCCTCATGCACATTGTTACCAAAAAAATGGAAAGTTTCATACGAAGCAGCTCGCATCGATACACAGAAAAAAGCCTAATGTTGTGGCAACAGTATAAATTTTACTACAACATTAATTTTTGATTATCTGTGAGCCGTTAGTAACTGATGCTGCTGTTAATATAATGTAATGTAAAGCTATTAATGTTACCGTAACATTAAGCACTTTTGTGAAAGCATTGTCTCCTTAATGCACTGGCAATATTATGGTTCGTATGACCAAGTGGAAAATGCGAAAATCTCCGGTGCAACATACTGGTCAGTCATCACTTTCCATGTACATGTGTAAGTAGCCAACATCCGAGTAGCAGAATTTGACGATTGGTGGACCGCGCATGGTGGCTTCATAAATATTGTCAAGCCGAAATGCACCCATATTTCACCGATGTCTTGCAGTCAAACAATTGTGGATAGATGCTCCAGCTACTATGATTACACCAAATTAATGACCGGTCAGGCTGCAATCGTATCTCAGAACTCTCGAACTCGGACTTTAAGCAAACCTCCTTTTACGTAGCCCCCTTCCACAGTGTACTACATGGATTTAAAAGTAGAGCACATACAACAGACAAAACAGATGGACCTGAAATTAAATTAAAAGGGCCCCAATTAGACAGTTTTCCCTGGATTTGCCGTATTGTATTGGCTAGGACAAGTGTCATTCTGTTTTCAATTTTAAAATCAGTTTCTAAAAAAAAGTTACGAATCACTTCAAAAATAATTTTAAGCAAGAAGTTTTATCAATTTTATTTAAAATCTGAATACATGAACAACTATGACATATATTAGCTATATCGGTTGTTAAAAATCTTGTTAATAAGAAATATTTTTTTAAGCCCTTAAAAATTCGTATGTGTTAAGACTGTCGGATATCAAAAATGTTATCTCTTTATAGTTATACCAAACATTGATCAACTTGTATGCATTTAAGTAAAGTCATTTTATTAGAATAAAAATATTTTACACGTTATATTTTTTTAATAATTTTACATCAAAACCAGTTTTTTTTCTATTTTTCTGCAGCCACAATTACACAGACGGATATGAACTAAAGAAAACATTTACCACGTATACTAATGTCGTGTGCTACCGCGAGACACACAACTAACCACCAAAGAACAGTTCATGCCTTTTTTTTATTAATTTTAAAATAAAGAAATTTTCGTATATTTTTAGCAATTACAAAAAATGCATGAACTGTTACTTAATGATTTCATATATATCAAGCTGTAGCCCACGGCATTAATCTACATTTAAAATTTTTGCATTTGTACATCTTTATTAGTATATCTTATTGTGGCTAGAACACAAAAAATTCTGGAATTGACATCAAATTATTTAAAAAATTTATGAAGTTCAAAATGTATTTATTAGAGGAAAAATGTAATCACACATAATGCGTAAAAGTTGAAGAATGTTTTGTACATATTAATAAAAAATTTATTTTTCGGTATCTTACACCGTTATTCCTGTATTTAACGTACTGCAACCATAAAATTCAAAACATTGCCTTTGTTTTACTCTTTTGTCGTAGTTTAATTTTTTCGTGGAAACGAGCGTAGATACGAAGCTTGACAAACTTGCCGTAGCCTTGACTGCATTTCTCCGGCAAAGCAATTTATCAGTTGGCAAGGACCCAGAGGAAAGGGAAAGGCGGTCCAGCATAATCACCTCGAGCCCACCCCAACTCAGCTACACATGTACTCTGAATATCGAGGCAGGGTTGTCCCAGGGAGGGTAGGTAAAGGCAACTTTAAAACTCGTATAATCAATGACGTCGTTAGGGCCGGCAAACAGACAGTACCTTTTATTGCTGCAGGAGCATGTGTTTTGAATATTCGGCTGGCGGAGCCGCGCGCGCCTCGGCCGAGGGAGGAAGGTTGAAAGGGAGGTGGAGGGGCGTAAGAAATAATAATAATGGTTTAATTATCCAGGGATGTGGGGCCACGTATCGGATACTGGTGCTGCTGTTGCCTCGCTCGCCTCACCCTACCTCTCCGCCGCCCGGCATTACGCATGTTTATGGCCTCACTTGTATATACGTACTGCAGAGGGCTGGAGCGCGAAGATATTGCGAGAAAGACACGGCAACTTACCATCTGTTGTACACTTGTGGGAGTGGAAAACGAGCGTTGCTAGTGTTCGTGGACATGCCTTGAAAGCACATTTTTACCGTTGGTTCAAGCTACTTTTATATGTTTAATCTAAACTGCCTAAATTACATTGCAACTTTGCAAACAATTTAATATCCTAGTCAGTATTCGCATAACTTTCACTTCAATGTATGACTTATCTGCAGGGTATAAGGAAAGTAATTGTTGTTAGTTTGTCTGAAGGAAAATACCTGACGTCTGAACCTGTGGAAAATTCTCCTTACAGTGGAAACATATGTTTAATTGTTTGAAAAAAGTATGAATTCGAACGAAATTTTGTATTATCTGCGAACGAATTTTGATTACCAGTGGTTGGATTTTGTAACATCAAATACGAGACTTATTTTTCTAAAGCAGAACTTTTAAAGACCCGCGAAAACACTACATCAAAATGGTAAATACGATTTAAGGTAGAGCTCAAGCAGATTTCTTGGAATTGATGAAAAAAAAGAATACATTAGTACAGTATATGAAAATTTATTTGAAAGCTTCTAGCCTAAAACTGTCAGAAAAATTGTAAAGATGTTGCATATGAAAAAAATGCCATTATTAAAAAAAAAACCAAAATATTATGTTAAAAAATGAACTATGCTTATTTAAGGTCATAGTTATTAATAACTATAAATACTTCCCTTAGCATAATTTACATGTGTTACTCATTCGGATGCATAAGAAAACACATTGCGCAAAAAAAGTGTTTTTTTTAAACGGGTAAATATAAAAAAATGCTAGATTTCTCTGCATTAAAACATGTTTTGTTTATTTATTTTTAAAAAATATATCTGCAATCTCTCAGTTCGCATCTTTGTCTGCATGTACTACACGAAGAAAATACTAATTCCATTTATCGTAAGATGTTTATGTGCACCACATTAGTGACAGTTCCATCAGATGCTACACCGAAAAGAACACCGAAAGAAATTTTGGGGCAGCTTCATATTGTGCTTTTGGTATTCACGCTGCCAAAATATTTTGAGGTAAACATATTATTTTTAATTTGTCACCAGTAAACTTTGTGGCCACTAAATCATTTTTTTTTTTTGTGGTGGCTAGAGGAATTGTTGTGTTCACCACAAAGAAGTTTCGCAGGGCGAATATCAACAAAACACTTTCTGTCCGCTACAAAATATGTTTTCCATTGACGTATCTTCAAGTTGCTAGGTGAGCTTACACTGGAAAAGACCATGTGGAGTTGCCCATGTGACAAGCAGTCCTCCCTCAAATCTCTCCCTGCCACCTTGAACGACTGTCCCTGGGACTTTTTTTTATAGTCATAGTAAAATGATTGCTGAGGATTGTGGGGAGGATTGCTGTGGACTTGTCAGGCTTGCTGAGGAGGATTTCTGAGGATTGGTGAGGAGGATTAATGAGAGTAGGTGAGGATTGTTTAGGATTGCTGAAAAGGATTACTAAGGAAGAGGAGGAGATTTGCTGAGGATTCAGGACGATTACTGAACAGGGGAGGAGGATTGCTTAGGATTGAGGAGAATTGCTGAGGATTGAGGAGGATTGCTGAGGAGGGAGAGGAGGATTGTCGAGGATTGAGGAGGAGTATTGCGAAGGGGGATTTGTAAGGATTGAGGAGGATGATTGCTGAGGAGAAGGTGGGGCAGTCTGTCTGCAGGAGTCGGTCTGCAGAAGTTAGTCCTCAAGTGTCAGTCGGCAGGAGTCAGTCTTGGTTGGTTAGTCTTGGGTGGAGTCAATCTTCGGTGCAGTCAGTCGTTGGCTAGTATGGTTGGTCGGCATGGCCCTTCGTTATAACCAGCTAGTAACAGCCAATCGTATGATCTGCGATTTTTTTCTCTATTTTTCGAGTACAATATTATTGGGGTCAATGTCAAGGTCGACAACAAACCACATGGTGGTTGGAGTCAACAGTGTAATGTTTTCCCTAATCTTTAAAATAAATTACTTAGATTTTTGCGATTTTTCTCGATTTTTTTTATAATGAGGGGATCGGTAGGTGTGGGGGTGTTTACAAGTGTTTTGGGGTCGAGCAATGGGGAGAATGGGCTAACGTTGTATGATCCTCGGTTTTAAGGATTATTTCTCGATATTTTGTGATTTTTTCTCAATTTGTTATGATTGGGTGAGTGAATGTGAGGGGATTGGGGGTTTGGGGAAGGGAGAGTTTAGGGTTGTTACGGTGCTGTGGTCGAGCAGGGAGAGGATGGTGTAAGGTTGTATCTTCCTCGATTTTCAGAATTTTTTCGATTTTGTTGCGATTTTTTAATTTTTTGTGATTGGGTGGTTGGGATTATTGTGGGGAGAGGGGATGTTGGTTAGGTACAGAGCTCTAGGTTCCGTTGGTGGGGCGAGCAAGAGGAAAGGGTGGACTAATGTTATATGTACCTCAAGTTTTATATATATATATTTTTATTTTCACGACTTTTGATGAATTTTTATGATTAGGTGGGCGGGTGGGTTTGTTGGTTAGGGTATGTGGTGGCGGGGTGGGGTAATTTTACGTGTTATAGGATTTTAAAATTTTATTGTTTTTTGCCATTTTAAAAGTTTTTTAAACTTTTTGGGAGTTTTTTTGGAGTTTTTTGGGTTTAAAGTCATTCAAAGAGACGGGCACGTTGTCAAGGTTGTCGGTGTAAGGTAAAGTTCAATGTCTCCCAGATCTAAGATGGTGTTCGGGTGACGTAAAAACATGATAGCCGGTTGGCTTCGGCTCCGTAACCTGAACCCATTGTTCTGACTTTGCATAGTTTTGCCTATAAAACGTATATAACCACACTTTTCTGCCCTCGAAAACGATCCTCCCTGATCCTTCCAATGGATTATTTTTGCACATGGAGGAAGCGGCGCTTTTTTTAAAAGGAAAACTGGACATTTTGAGGAAAAAAAGGAAATTTTAAAGAAAAAATTGTTTATTTCGAGGAAAAAAGCGTAAATTTCGAAGGAAAAGGGAAAATTTGAGGGAAAATTTGAGGCTAGTTGGTGCCTGGCGCCTATGCCAGGTACCGTGATGCCCGACTTCCCTTTTATATTCTACTAATAACACACATGACATAAAATAAAAATAAAGGGTGGATGTTATATAATACCCTAGAAGTTGCTGAAACATTTAATAAATATTTCCTTTCTGTAGCAGAATCCCTTGTTAACAACCAATTGACTGATGAATATGCATTAAAATATCTTTCCTCAAGTCTATCAAGAACTTTTCCTACAATACAGTTACATCACACTTCTTATAAATAGGTAGAAAATTGGTTAAAATCTCTCAAATCTACTGCATGCATGGCTATCACCAAATCAACAATGTCTTGTTTAAGAAACGTGCTTATCTTATTAGTGAACATATAAGTCACATATGTAAAAGTGTATGGTACTAGATACATGTGTGTTTTATAATAGATAAAAATTGCAATATTTAATCCTTTATTTAAGAAAGAAACAAAATTATTATGGAAAATTAAGGACAAATATCTGTCTACTTTTATCAGAATATTTAAAAATATAATATATACAAGGGTAGGTAATCATCTTCAGTGTCACAATATGCTGAAGAGCCAAAAAACTGCTACACATGCCTAATATCATGTATGGCACCACCCCCCCACCCCTCCCGGATACGAGCAAGCAGAAGTGCCGCAAGACGAGTGGCATGAACTCGACTAATGTCTGAAGGTATGCACGAGGCAATTCACACCATGAATCCTGCAGGGTAGTACACAAATCCAATCTGCGCCAATTTGAGAAAGGGTTGCACGTCTGTCACGTTTAATGATTCGCGTCAGTTGTCGTTTGTCGCGTTCTTTCACGATCTTTTTTCGGCCGCAGCGATGTCGAAGATGTGATGTTTTACCGGATTCCCGATATTCACAGTAAACTCGCGAAATGGTCGTACGCGAACATCCAAATGTTATCGCTACCTCGGAGATGCTATGTCCCATCTCTCGTGCGCCGACTATAACACCACGTTCAAACTCACTTAAATCTTGATAACCTGCCATTGTAGCAGCAGTAACCGATTTAGCTGCCTACCGCATCGCGTTACTCTGATTGGTTCTATACCTTTGTTATTTGCATACGCACGCCTATACCAGTTCTTTTTTAGTTTTAGGAATGGTTTGTCCTCTAATGATTCATAATTTAAATTAATATATAATCTTATATTAAATGCATGGAGTAATAGAGAATAATATCTTAGTAATATTCTGTGATCTAAGGTTTTTTGTCTGCGTGAACCACAAACTGCTACTTCCAAAGTTACATTTCTATGTTATAACAGGTTCTCTACATAAGTTAATTAAATATTTTTCAGTAAAAAGGAAACAAAGATTTTTAATTTCGAAACGGGATAACTTCAAACAATTTCACATCACATACGGAATTTTTTCAATCATGGTGTTCCGCTAGGATCTATTCTTGGACCTATCCATTTTATTATCATCATTTATGACATACCATGTCATTTAGAGCCTTATAATGTTCCCATCCTTTTCTCAGATGACACAAGTATCGTAATTATAATGAAGACCCACGAGCAATTAATAACTAGAGCATGTTTTATATTTAACAATGTAAACTATTTTATCTTATTAAATAAATTATTACTTATAAATTATACAATGTATATTTTATTTTCAGCAATTATTAAAGCAATCATAGTTTCTCAATATTCCAACGTAGCTAGCACGCTAGGCTACTGGAGTTTGTTTTGTGGCCAGGACGGAACTTCCAAGTGCAAGCGGCTTACTATGGGATCATTTGAGGAGCTTAATTCCAAAACGTCTCTTGTCCAAAAAAATTCGAAACGATCTTATGAATGCCTAATATTCTTCATGCAGTCTATAACTAGTTAGTAAATTATTTTGTTCCAAAACGCCATTTAATACCCACACAAATCGTGCTCGAAATATGTGGTTATTTCCATAATGTCTCTCGTCCATGATACCTACAGCTAATATGGCAGTCATCAAAATATTGAAGATTTCGGAAAAAAAAGTATCTTGTCCTGATGTTCTCTGTATGTAAGTCAACCATTATTGTTCAAAGGGTCTCTTGTCCATAATGCATGTTTTTTTTCCAACCGCCTTTAATGGAAGAAAGTTTTCGATGGTATTAAAAGTTTAATTAGGCATTTAGAAGTATGTCAAGAGAACAGTGTTCGCAGTGGCACGTATTAACTGAAAATTAGGTATATCCCAAAACAATGACAGAGCACTATTTGATATTGACTCCTCCAGACAAGTGATCTAATACAGTTAGTAAGCCATTAAGGGACCATTAATAGTTTATTTACTCTCGACCATCAGTTTCATTTCCTCCTACATTTCATCAACACACAATAAATGACGTGCCAAACGTCCTGTTGCCAGCAGTTAACCATAGAAGTGCTGTTGTGTAAACCCATAAGTTTTCTGGGCCACCAGTTATCAAAAAATTCCGTCAGTAAAACCACAGACAGTCTCTTGCTTTATGTGTAAGGATTTGCATTTATAAAAATCCTAAAATTGGTTTTTGAAGTACTGAGCATTAAAATACATTGTCAAGTTACTGAGCTGTCGAGGAGTCCTCGAAAATACATTTTACCTCTCTTCAGCCCCTTCGGATTAAAATTTCAACAAATCCTAAAATGTACTTTTACGTATTTATTTAAGTAATCTTTTGAAGCTAAGTGTATAAATAAATCCTATCGGGTTAGTAAGCTATTGAGGGAACCTTGACAGCACAATTTACTCCTTTTCGCCCTCTTAAGGCTTGGCTTCAATTATTTTGCAGAAATTATTCGATTCTACATCACAATTTCAGATTCATAGTAATTACTGTCATTATACGATTATAGAAAATGTAAATTTTATGAGGTTTTTAATATTTTTGTGCGTAACTTTAGTTGTGTGTTATCTGCTTGATATTTAAAAAAAAAAAATTTATTCTAAACTATTCTATTTGTTAAGCCATACCGATCAAACACTGGCTTCTGTTATTATTAAATTTCAAGTTAAATTAGGATTAAAATTATTAAGTTCAATTACAAATAAAGTATAAAGTCAAGAGGCTATGGCTTTTAAAATTGCTGTTTTGGGTAAGGTTTTGCAAAAATCTTTAAATATTCTTTTGCGTGAAACTATCTGAGCGTTCATCACTTTATTTTAACACATTTTACAATAATTTCATTGATGAATCTCGTATTTATTCTGCTGTAAGTTTTCCTTAGTTAAGAAATAGATAGTGTGGTTCACTCGGTAACATATGGTAAAATAAGTTTAAAGAAGGGCTATTTCGGGTAAAAACTATTCCTTCTCTATGCTACTGCCTACCAAGGTAGCCAAATAATGATCAGCGCTCCGAAAAAAATGGCTTTTAATTCACTTAGTACATAATTTAGTGCTGTCGATTATAGACTATTCGCGGTAAAGTGAGCACTCTTGGAAGCTGTCTCATTTGGAATAAAAGTCAATAAATGTATTTCATTGTAGCAATAGACGTTAACTTTCGAGCCCGGTGAAATATTTACACTGTGTTTATTACTTACATGGCAATTTTTATTTTAAAAAGTGGTGAAAGGATAAAAATGGCTGAGCAGCAAATAAGCAACTACATTCAAGAATCACGCCTGATGGCTAGTTTTCTGCTGTATATTTCCGTTTCTTATGTGTACTTTCTGAAAGTAAAAAATGGTGAAGACAGACATTTTCACTTTCATTTTTTAGGCACAAAAACTGCGGTAGACGATATTTAAAGCCATGCAGTAACGTGCAGTACGCGTTTACATTTACGCCTTATGAAAGGGTCACAGGGGAAGTCTCATGAGGCGACGTAAGGACAGAAGGCGATTTCAGTGCCTTGTGCGTTCGAGCGACGAGGCGTATTATGTGCGTACCTGGAATATCCTTGTACTCCCGCCCTTATACGCCTTGGACACACACAGTACCTTCTGGCAGAGGTGTTACGACAGATAATAATCGAAAAGAACTGCACAACGCGCTATATTTGTAATCATTTAACAGTGGCATTTGTTGAATTCTTTCCCGCTCAAATCAGGACTCAGCAGTGGGCGATGTAACAGGTGCCATAACAAGGGGGCTAGACCATACACTAAATATGAGGCAGAACACTTATTCGTCTTCTGCGCATGTACCCAACATTGACCTACCCCAAACATACACAACTGTCAAAGTCACATGGCTAACACGGATGAAAGTATTTCTTTGTCTTAGTTTTTAATGACAAGGACTATTATACGAATAAAATACTTTAAGAAATTAGAATTTAATCAAACTGCATTACAAATTGGTTAGTGGATGTATATTTATATATCAAAGCATTTTTTACAGATACATTTTCTAACCTAAAATCCAAACAATGCCGTTTTCGCTAGACGGGTTTGCAGAAAAGCAGTTCAATGTTGGGACACGCTGATTGGTTGACCGCAGCCAGCGAGATCGGTCTACCTCATCTTTAGTCTATGGGTTAGACAAGAGCATGACTGAAGAATCAGGGTTTACGGTGTACAGCAAATTATACTTTCTTGTGGCCGACAGAGAGTGCACACCATTGTGTAATTAGGAGTTTTGGGTATATATTACTGAATAATCAGCTCATGAAGATGTGTGCCTATTTACTAATTTTATTAAGCTATATTTGAATGTGTACATAAGCTTGTGCAAATCTAGTCGCAAAAGCGATTAATCTTAGTCGTAATGAATTTAATAAATACTCAGTGGTCTTGATGCATAAAACCAAAGTTCAGATAACATAAACATCCAACATAAGGAGAAAACTATGAATTATATTAAATTAACTTTTCACAAATATTCACCACAGCTAATTTCTCATTACTTGACTTTTTATCATTTTATTGCCGATTCTGGGTACAAAATTATAAAGCTTTCATTTAATATGCAATGTACTCCATCACATAATCAACACTTTTTGCCAGCGTGCTCGGATGGCCGTACTAAGAATAAATGCTTGTATTCACCATTAGTCTATTTCGCTTCTTTCCCACGTAAAAATCATTTACACGTGAAAATCGTTTCGTGTACTGATACGAAGTCACATTACTTTTAGAGTCACTACAGTGACACTCAATACGGTCCTCCCTTCCATAGGCATTGCCAATTGTTCACACTGCGGTGCTGTGATCATGCAGTGATGCGTTGCTACAATGGTTTCTATTCAGTCAGCGTCATCGAAGTCACGGTGGACGGCAACTGTAGTCTCTGTCCTTTTCCTAACTTCCTTTGCAAGTACACACTTTATGTTATGCACCTTCACAAAAACAATGGACTAATTGAAGTTCAGGTGACGAAGAGAGCCATGGTACAGATCAAACTTGTCTGTTCCAATGACTGAGAAACGTCTAATTTGTCAGGCAAGTTACTATTTTAGTTGCTTGTTAGTACGGTGCCATTGTGATGCACACACATATAATATCGTGTTGCTGGCGTTGAAATAACAGGGTAAATGATTTCGCATAACAGAAACAAGGAACTAAGATACATCGCAGATGTTATATATGGCAATTTACGTTTTCGTAGGAAAATTCTAATGCATAGGCGCTTCGGTCTACTATCTTGGGTAAGAAGCCGAAGTGTTCCGTTTTGTGTATGAACATTTGAACACGCTGGCTGATGATGTGGTTTCGTTACGTATCATGCTGTATATTGTAACGTGCACCTACCTATCCTGCGCAAACCAATGAGGTAAATTATCGCTACTAGCAATATCTTATCTATGCGTTTAAATCTGAAGCAAAGCAACGTAGTTTAGTAATTCTCATAGCCCTTCGTGTTATTGAGTATCTGCTTTCTTAAATGGTTTTCCAAATGAGAGAAGAAAAGCGAACAGGATCTAAAATGCATGAACAGATCAAGTCAAGAGAATGAAGAAAGTCGTTTAATGGCAAATTTGATAATAGAAAATTGCTGTGTTATTCAATATTCTTCCCATGTTAGATTAAAATTTTTAAAATGTCATGCACTGGTAGACCAACTTTGACTCCACTTTAACCCGTTATGGTTGTAAAAATGAAGTTTTATACATCTCAGTCTTTAGTGTTTTTTAGTGCATATTCTCGACAGGACCAGTAAAGAGTAAGAAGTTCACCCTACATAACAATTGTTAAACATGCAACGTATTTAGAGTCAACCAAGTCTAATGTTATCTTCATGCGACCGCATACGGCACGCAGAAGCAGAATCACATGTGTTGAACTTAACATAAAACAAATGTATTGAGGAATGGTCTTCTTTCGCAGGGAATTATCTGCTGCGGAGTGCGCTTTTTGGGTTTTGGCGCTTNTTACACACGCATCTCAAACGAAACAAAAGTTATTGTGTCGCATGTTAATAAAAAAAATTCACGCCAACGTCACCAGGAGTTATTTCCGAGAGTTTTGGATACAAACAAGCTAAAGGAGTCTAAACGGGCCATTCATAATTTCCTTCCATTTCGCGAAGGTTCAGTAGTCAGAATAAATTTTCGCTCGCCCTTAGACGCAGAAATTCTTCGCTAATAAATCGGCCAGTCCAGATCCCTAAATTTCGGTCCTTAGCCCCGTCCGAAAGCGCCAGACTAACTCCCTCTCCCTCCCGCCTCCCACTCTCTCACATCGCCGACGGGAAATATGCGAAACAACTTCATTTGAACAAACAAAAAAAAGTTAAAGGGGGAGGGGGTAAAAAGAGGTGCGCACAACTCTGCAGAGGCGCTCGCAATAAACAAGACTTATACGCCGGGCCCCTTTCTTTAAATAAACCAACCGTTTTGAGCATTCGGACTCGGGGGTTAGTTTTTCGGGTTGGAGAAAATGGCCGCGCAGGGAGATGCATCATACGGGCGGGCACCACGGCGCATTGTTTTTTGAGAAAATGGCTCGCTTCCTCGCGTGAATTACTTCCACCACCTCCACATCGCAACCCCCTTCCACCCTCCTTCCCAGGGCTCGCCAAGCACCTCACACAGCGGAGGGGGCGAGAGGAAGGATTAAGCCCTTTTGCGAGAACTACGCGATTTATTGCCACTTGCTACCGGTATTAAAATTCCAACATATTGAAATATTTTTATTATTTCTAGCCCCCCTCCTGGAGAGGGTGGATGGGCGGCGCTGGGGCTGTACAGCAGCGGTACGGCGTTCTTCCTTGGGCCCATCTCTTCACGAGGGATGTGTAAAGTTGGTCTTGAAGGTGGGTGGTTCTCGGACAACTACTACCGCCCCCCTCCCCAAAACCACGACCCTCTTTACCATCACGGTAATTCAAATCCTCTACTTTTTTTACGTGCCTCTCTCCCCCATTTTCGTCGCTGGTTCATGCAGTGTCGCTGTCTCTCCTAGGGAGTTTTAATGCAGTGGCCGACCGGACAGAGGAGAGGGTAGGGCGGGACCCTCCCTGAAATACGACTGTCGCCCTTCGAGACAGTGTTATTGCTGCAAAAGGCTCGGCCGGTTCAGTACACTCCGCTCAGAACTTAACTGAGAACATTTCGTTCTCACTACTTACAGTTTTTCATGTCCTCGAATCCTCCAAACAGAAATCTTTGGCACTTCTGAACTACAGCTAGTTCTGAACTACAGCTACACTTCTTACAGCTAGTAACACCGAGTACATCTTACACTTAATTTAGATTGCTTGGTTTCTGCCTTGAAAAGTTTTCGACATGAAAATGACTTCGTGTTCCTCAAAAAAATTAACGACAAGGACACACAATAGTAACATTCCAATTATGGTTTGGCATCTTATCAGTTTCGTTCTCATTTCCAATTACAGGCTTTAAATTTTGGAGTATCTCTTATTAAAGTAGATTTATTCGGTAAAAGAAGCTACGCTTCTTCGTAAGTTCAGAAAAATATATTATGACTTTAAGTTTATCTGCCTATATTACATGTACTCGGACACAGAATTTTTAGATCCTGTTATCACTGTAGCAAGAAATAAAACGAATAGGCCGCGGTGGTGTAGTCGTTAGACTACTCGCATCACACCTAGAAGAACCGGGTTTGATTCCCCGCCGGGTCGCCCCCGGATTTTCGCATGTGGGAATCGAGTCGGACGTTTCCGCTAGTCGGCAGGTTTACTCGGAGATATCCCATTTCCATCACCCTTGCATTTCGGCGCTGCTCCATACTTACCTCGCTTCACCCTCATCGGCTCTCAAGTCCTCGATGTTAACAGCCACCCAAATCTCTTCACTTACTCCTGAAAAACAATTGGACCTCTAACCTCCAAAAAATAACAGCAAGGTGTAAATTATGTAACACAAATTAATTACTCTTTTACTGCTGAGAAAAGTATGATCCATTCGTCATTTAAATTAACCATTCGTCCAGTTTTCACTGTTTATTTTCTGCAGCGGTAGGTAAGAGTTAAAGTATTCTTGCTAGGAATCGTGAGCAAATATTTATTGGTGTTCATGTGAATTCCACGTTCATTTACAGGTAAGTAGGCAAATGTATAATAAAACAAAATTACTATGAGGAACGTAATTAAAGACAAAGCCCAAAAATAGTGAAAGATAGGCGCTAGCGGAGTTCAAGGATCTCGTATAACATAGAAAATAAATTAATATGAATAGAAATGACAAAATGTGTTACAAAACCAAATAGGTGGGAAATGGAGAACCAACCCTGACTTGAGGGAGCTGATATTTAATTATTTCATAACTTCGTGATGAAATTGTGGTTAAGTGCAGGAGGAATTATTACGTAGTGCAATTCGAAAGATTTAGTGAAAAAGTTTAAACTAGAAATTTGAAAGGNAAATGGAGAACCAACCCTGACTTGAGGGAGCTGATATTTAATTATTTCATAACTTCGTGATGAAATTGTGCTTAAGTGCAGGAGGAATTATTACGTAGTGCAATTCGAAAGATTTAGTGAAAAAGTTTAAACTAGAAATTTGAAAGGATATTTCCCTCCCCTATCGTATAAATCGCCAATTGTACTGAAACGCTCAGAATTTCTCGCTGACGCCGTACCAGAACTGCGGAGTAAATGAGCGCAGGGCTTTTGTTTGGCCGGACAGTACAACCCCTCGCCGGTATTTAGCAGGGCGACTTGCCGCAATATACCTCCTCATTTATCACCCCCTCGCAAATAATATTCCGGCCAGCGGAGGAACAGAGGAATGGGCAGCCTCTCCCGCCGCGAGCAACTACTCCGAAGGGATAAGGGAGGGAAAAAACTCCAGGCGCACACACATGCATGACCCAGGCGAGGCAAACTGTCGCGATAAAATTAAAACACTGGCCGCCAAGTTGGTTGTCCTGGCCGGCCTGCGTCTTCCCCATTCGATCCTGTGTCCAAACCGGGTAAGCCTTCTAGCGTGACAAGACGCGTAACGTTGGCTTGCTTATAAAACCTCGTAACTCCATTTGTGGAAATGGTCCAAAGCTAAAAACAACGTGGCGAGAAAGAATACGAAGTTTCATTACTATCGACATTATAGCAACCCGATGCAGTCTTGACTTAAACGGTTTTAAAAGCAGATGCCCTTTGAAAATAATACACCAATCACAACCAAAATTGAGCGCTGGGGAAAACTGTACTTAGATTTTAGAAGGCAGCAGCTTATAAGAACGTCCAAGTTTTTGTAAAGGCGAGACTAGTATGTAGAAGTGCCCTATGTTTGTTGATTAGTGCCGTATACTATCACTCCACATACAAAACTGCCGAAGAAACCAGAAAGGAAAATATTCTACGTCAGCGAAGTCTATCATGCACGAGAACCACTTTACACAAGTTAAATTGTGCCCCTAGGCATACCACAATATAATTACATGTCATCTTACTCTGCATTTAAGAACAGACAACAATCGCAATTCCTATTAAACCGTAAACTGCATATATAAAGCTCACGAGAATACCGGTAGTACATGACGAAATGCTACTAGAATACATCAGCACTATTATGAAATTCAAGGAGATTCTAATTCTGGGTAAACATTTCCCAGAAGGCCTCAAATACATTTATTTTGTACCATTGTTGCTTAAAAGCCTTTTTCTGTTACTTCAAACACCCTCAAAATATCTTTGCTTATATATTGTCATTCCATATTTCTTACAAACATGCGGTAAATAGAGCTGTGTTGTAAGAGTGTGAGGCTATAGTGTAGGAAGAATGCATGCTGAGTCCAACTGATTGACCAACCTCACACCCCATCCGGGGATGTGTCGAGTAGAATTCCTAAGTGTTTGCCCTAACCCAGCTAAGCAAGATAATTATTTACTTCCCCAGTAATCCACAGATAAAAAATAAATCTTGCTAACATTCCAGTGGAAATAAATGTTAAGTGTATCTAAAAGAGCTGATGAAAATATTTTATCTATAATTTTTTTGAATATACCTTGTCAATATGGTTCTGTATTAGCACAACCTGCAATGAAATTTTTGAAATGTTTTTGTGCCTTTGTATTAATTTGTAGTTAAAGGAAGTATTGCTGTATGTTAATTTGTGATTATTATTATTATTATTTCTAACGGCACTACATTCATAACTCTCCACTTCTTCCTGTGTCAGTATGATCTGTATTTTCAAGATCCCCACCTGAAGCCATACTCAAGGGGACCAGAGTTGCTGTTAACAACATTTGTATAAAAATTTCTAAATAATAAATTATGAACATGTGTATTATAGAACCAAACCAAATCATTAGTTAACAAACTGTAGCATTTTAAACAGAATATACATTGACTCGACACTTCTCTCACCTATGACTTACAGGCTGCATGCGGGGTCAACACAAAGTCGTACTCGGGTTTAATTTACGCACACTTACGTTTATTTGGTAAACACAGGTCACTGTTACACATACGAGACCTATCCCCTTTTCCTATCTGTCTGAACTGCTGGGTTAATTCTAACGCGTTCTACAGACGTTCTGGCGAAAGGCTTGTGTTGGGGGGGAAGGTTCTTGGCGGGTTGCTGTGTTTACCTCTGTGTTGGCTGTGGTGCGTTGTCCTCTCTCTCTCTCTCTCTCTCTCTCTCGGGTTGGTGTCCTGGTGTATCTCTTCGGCTTCTGGCGGGAAGTCCGGGCTCGTATCCCGGGATGTGTAGTCTCTCGCTCTCTGGTTCCACCTCCACTCGCGTCCCGTCCCTCTCCCGATCATAACTCGTACATCACCGCCTGGTACTCGCTTTGTCTTCCCTATATATAGTTTTCTCGTGGTACTTCCCCTGAAGCCCGGTGGTTTCCCTAATTCTGCGGGGGAGATGAGGAAGGGGGGGTGGGCGCGTGCTGTGCTTCCCCGGCTCGGGGGGGTTCCTTTGCTCGTTACTGTCCTCGGGGTGAGAGGTGGTGGGTGTGGCGTCCTCGGGGAATCCTAGGGTCATTACCTCAGGTTGCTCCCCTGCGCGGGTATCTAGCGTCGTGACTAATCTAAGTATGAGCGATTCGCGTCAACATGCCTCAAATCAATATCACCTGTTTTGATGCTACTTTTTATGATAAAACAGAATCTTCACAAACTCAGCCATATCTTAAAATCATTCTTTTAATTTTTTTACAATCCCGCAGATAAAGAAACAGAATCTGACATCATGCACTCGCCAAAGCAATTGAATTCTACTAGAAGAAAATATATTAAATCCATTAACAAAAGGAACAATTAGGGATCTGATAGTAAAAAAAAACCTACTAGTTTGTGAATGAAGTTGCACAGCCAAATTAAAATTTTATGCAAAACAATTGAATTTAGTTACATCAACATCCCGTTCTTAATACCTTTAGTTATAGTTCATTCACGTTTACTTCTGACTTTTCTGAAGTCCTGCTGAAGTTCTACGTACAGGATTTTCCTCCGCCTCATGCACACAAAGCTTCGACTTCGAAAATTACACCAGAGGGCCAACGCACGGCATTCGTGCGCACACAGTGTAGTAACAATTTACATAAGAACTATTTCTTACTAGGCAGTACCAACTCACCTACTTTCTCTATGTCTTTATTCATATTAGTTATACATGTAGTATTATATAAAATATACGCAAAATTTCAGTTTAACGGAAAATAAAGTACTTTTATGTTAACACAAGTATAAAACTCTTGTGACACATAACATATTCAAGAAGCAACCAAACACGTAACACATGGGGTGTTTTTTCAAAATTTTGATTCATTAAGTGCAAAGAAACTGCGAATAGACTATAGTATAAATTATTATTTAGGCGAAACACTATAATGTTTTCACCGTAAATCAAGTGATGTCTTAAAAATATTAATGAAAATGAACTTTATGCTAGATATATGAAAACTGGGACTATAACCAACAAAGACACTACATCTTATACTGTGCTTACCGCATAATCACGAAGTGATATGCTGTGTTTCAGAATATGTAATGCATAGAGACGTTAGAATTTTATAAAGTCTTACTTGTACCAGAGGCACAAATTCGTGAATATTCTTTAATTAGATAGGAGACTTGTTTATAATCTTCCGGAGACTTGCTTCATGATCTAAAGACATAATAAAACATCTAGTTCAATCCACTGAGTAAAAAATAAACTCTATTATGTTTACAGATCTGTTAACTCATTTTAATAAAGTATGCTACATACAAAATGGACTTTACTAGTATTTTCTGTAGCAAGGGATCCTTCCACTCTGGACATTCCATAGGTTGTCATATTGCACTAACATTCAGCATACCTTATTGGCAATTTATTCCTGATCCGAACTGCAATAATTCGGGAGAAACATTCTCGCATTTCGCGTTTACATAAAGCAGTGCCTTTCAACTGCCGGGCCACAACAGCGTACCAGGTATTTTCGTCCGTTATTCCGGGCATCAAAGGGCTCTAGTTAAATCTACCATTTTAGTTATTCAAACACACAATCACATCTAATGAACATACATTTCATACTAAAAATATTCTCAAAATTTATTAAATCAATTTCTTCTAAATTATGTTAGGATACCACGTTTTCTGAAACTCTGCGTCTTTTCAACTGCACGGAGGATGGAGGGAGTTCTGCCACTGTGGTAAGCATAAATTCATAAATTTGCGTTAGCTAATGTTTCATTCAGACGCAAAATGTCCCACCGTTTGAAATATTACAATGTCACCTGCAACCGTACCAGTAAGATTCTGTTGGAGTGTCATGGTGTTCGCTTGGTGGTAGTGATATGTCACGTATAACTTGCTAACAAACACAGTGGAAAACTTCAAACTGACCCTAAAAAGTGTCGTTTATGAATACTGGGTTTTTCTATGCATTAGACAGAAGATTTCCATAATAAAATACTGTTTGAAGGGTGGTGGAGGGGGTGGAGAGATTTGGGTGGTTCTCATCGAGGTCTTGAGAGTCGATGTGGGTGGAATGAGGTGAGTATGGAGCAGCGCCGGAATGAGGTGGCGGGCGAAACGAGAGATTTCGGAGAAAACCCGCCTACCAGCGGAATAGCACGATTCTCACATTCAAAAATTCCCGGAGCGAACCCACCGGGAATTTAACCCGTTTCGCCTAGGTGGAAGGTGAATAGTCTAACCACTACACCACCGCATCCCCAAAGGGTACCGGAGTCTGTTTCAAGACTATATTGGTTGCAAGGCTAAATATGTTACTGTTTACTTCACATAAGAAGAACTTAGTAAGAAAATTACGATGTAACAGGGCTCTATATATATATATTATATATATATATATANTCACTGCATTTTGAGTGCACGTTTCAGTGATATATATATATATATATATATATATATATATCCCTGAAATAAATTTCTTATACGAAACACTCGAAACAGGAGATAAATTTTAATGTGTGCTAGTTTTGAAATCCGAGGGACATGGTCATTTAAAAATAATATACTTAAAATTTTAATTTAACCATAAAAAAATGAGCCGGCATTTCGTTTAATTTTTATGTTAAAAACATTGTCTTGAGTTTTTAACACACACACACAAATTAGTGATTATTCTAACTCAAAACCAAGAGTGATTTCTTACAGGAATAAAAGTCAAAGAAAACTACTAGCACGCAAAATAGTCTTTAGTCGCTCGTAAGTACGCTGAAAATTTTCTAACATTCAGTGCACTGACACTGGCCAATTTCCACGATCTCAGTATGTTATATGAGCTCATGATCTTGGAAAGAATCTATGAAGCTATTAAAACTTACCCGAAATCTTAACACAAAACATCCTGAACTTGCCACCAAACCCTTTCAGTTCTTTATGCATAAAAGAGATATATCACTTCGGATAACTTAACACGTAGCTCATAGTTATGTAAATATACAGGAAAGCGTATTCTTCCCTTTGACTGTCGTAGGTCGAGTGAAACGAAATCATAATATTTTTATATCGCTTTTTACACTGTAGTGGTATGTTAGTTTCATTTTGTCTCCTTAATCATGCATTCTGTCGTTTATTTTTCTTGTAGCATTGCTAGGGCTTATATCCCTCTTAACAGTCCCTTTTATTTCTCTTATTTCATTCTTAAGTATAAGGTTTTCATTCAAGCACACAAAAGTATTGCTCTAATGGATTGAATGACGCAAAATGATGGCTAAGAACAAGATACTCTTGTAGTAGCAATGAAAATTTCTTTGGTTTTCCCCAGCCGTAAGTTTGGCTACTAAATAAGCTAAATTTGTGTATGAAGCGGAGGGGGGAGGGGGGAGGAATAGCAGTGCGAAATATTAGCTTCCTGTTTTGACGACACTAACAGGACCACATGTTCTTAAATGCTTAATTTCACCACTAGCTGAAATTATAATATTCTTTAAATACTTTAACGTGACTGTTAATAAAGTTATACAGCTGTTAATGCGTGTTTGTATTGGGTAATTAAAAGGAAGGCTGTTATTAAAGTCCACTCATATTTTTACCACCTCTAGAGCTACAGGCTGAGATACTTGACAATTGTATTTACATGACGAAATTTACTCAACCTTGTATGCAGTTACCCCACAATTAAATGTTACGGTGCTCTTCTCCGTCCTCACAATAATGACAATTATAACCGATTTTTCTCCTTGTTACGAAAGAGAAACGACAATTTGAAATGAAATGTGCTTTATTTAGTTGTGTGTTGTCTGAATTAAATTAAAGCTGCTAATACCAGTTGGGTTACCAAGTGGAGGAAGTATTCGGCAGGGCTGCCTCGCATCCTACCCACCCTAATCACCAGCCCTATCTGAAGCGTACTTCGGCAATGTCGTGGCTCACTCGTCGTAGACCACGTCGGTAAGGTAGGGATCCTCGAAGGACGACTCGTCGGTGTCGTCGACTTGCACGTCAGACTCGTGGGGACCGAAGACGACGAGCCGGGTGCGCTCATAGTCCTCGATGCGGTGCACGGACTCGCCGTGCGAGTCGATGTCGAAGATCTCGGACCAGGGTACGACGGAGTAGGGCGAGATGTCGGNGTGCGAGTCGATGTCGAAGATCTCGGACCAGGGTACGACGGAGTAGGGCGAGATGTCGGTGGTGCGCGCGGCCAGGTCCTGCCGCTGCCTCAGGCGCAGATTGTCCCAGCAGAGCAGGGTGCAGCTGTCGTCCGATTGTTGCTGCCGCCCGCGTGTCGTCGGCTCCGGCGCCATCATCGCGACCCGCTGCGGGCGGCGCGGCATCAGCGGCGACTCCATGTCGTAAGGCAGCGACGCCGGCGGACTGGCGACGGGGACCTGCTCCACCTCGCGCGGCACCGGTACAACAGGTCCTCTCACCTCTAGCTCCACATCCGCCCGCACCAGACTCCTCGGCACCGAGAGCCTGCGGGACACGACAAAGCGATCGCTGAATTGTCATGCTCACGTGACGAGGATGCATCACCACTCATGGTTCGGTGAGTGTGGAGAAATTTGGGCGACTCTTAACATCGAGGTCATCGCACAGCCTATGAGGGTGAAGCGAGATGAGTATAGATCAGCGCTGGAATTAAGAGGGGGGAAACGGGAGATCCCCGAGAAAACCCGCTGACCAGCGCCATCGTCCGGCGCGATTCCCACATGCGAAAACCCATGAGTGACCCCAACCCCCCGGGAATCAAACCCGGTTTGCACAGGTGGGAGGCGAGTAGTCTAACCACTACACCGCCGGAGCCCGAGGGATGGCACTGCGTATGTTGTCCACGGTAAAACGAGCACTTTTAAAAACTCTGAATTGTGCATGATACATAATTTAATGTTGAAATTTTTATTGAAGTGTACAGGTTTTCAGAAGCTAGTATGCGAAAACTAAGATATGGCAATCATAGATAATAATGTTTGTAAATGTGTAAGCAAATATTTTACCACATGGTGCAGTATTATAAAATGATATCTTCCGCAAAATTAATATACACATTCACGGCGGATAAAACATCTTGACAGCAATGCATCACTATATCAAAATGTTTGTTCACAAAGTTGGCAATAGTTGCTGCTTAGGATTGCGCTTTCACGGATTTTCTATACTGATTTCCAAAAAACTGTTAATTATAATCGTCATGTTTAGTATTATTTTACGTCCCACGCCCTCTAAAATTTTTGAATTAATACTAATTTTGGCGCGTTGAGGGTAAAAATTTAGTGTGCAACGGAATTTGCGCGCGCAAAGTGTAACGAAATTCGACAGTGAACGTGGTAGGGGTATGACCCAACGCGCATGCGCGTATATTCTAGCTATATACAAACGCAAGGTACACAAGTATTTGAGGTTATGGGCGTATTGTCTGTGCCGTGAAAAATTTGTTGGTGACAAATATTATATAGTAAAATTTTGAAAGTTTTTTCACGTATTTGAGGTTATGCGCAAAAATTTTATTTTAGCCACGCCAAAGAAGTATAACTCCTAACGTGCGTACATAAGTACACGCACCCTTTATTTTTATGCACATAGTGTGTCCATCCACCATATGTAAAATTTATTTCGCCATGGGTCTGATTTCTTAATTCATGCTACGGTCAAGTGAAACTGTAATAACTGTTAAAAAAATATATATCTCACAGATTTGCTAATTATTTCGTGTATTCGTATAAAAAACCGAAAGCAAATAAATCATATTTTTGTTCACACATGTTTATATAAAGGCCGTTCACGATAAAGTGAGCACTTTTGTAATAAACCTTAAAATAAAGTAACTGCTCCTATCTGCATATATTTTAACAGGCGAAGTAAGCTCCAAGAGCCTAGTAAAGTTGGTAACGATGAAGGGAAAGTTAGTTTCATGGCCTAACGTAAAATAAAAAGTGATAGGTAAACATTCATGATAAGGTAAAGAAATTACCTATTTATTTTACGTTCTGTTTTTTTTAATGCGTCTATGTGTAAGAATTAGCAGAATTTAAAAATACCTACTTTACAAATAATTTCATAATTTCATTTGACCGACGCATAAATGTAGTAATGAGGCCCATGGCAGTGTTAATTTTACTGAAGGCAAAAGATTACAAGAAGTTCATAAAATGAGATATTTAGAATGGATTGCAAAAGCAGGTACTCAGTTTACCGCGAACAGACCATAAAAATTCTAATTCATAGTCCAGTGCAACTAGATTTTGACCCAAACATTAAAATAACAAGACGAATCCTTTACATATGTGTTAAGTTACATCTGCTGAGCATCCCCAGAAAAGTCCCAAAAAATCCCGCATCGGGTTTTTCGCAATTTTGAAAACTTAAGTGGGGATGTTGGATTTTTGCATATTACACTAAGTACGTATATTATACTTTTATTCACTTTTATTCCGTTTATGTGGCTTTGAAAAAAAAAATTCACTTTTTAAATGTGAAGTTTCAATATTTTTGCTATTTCAATTAAAATGGTTTACAATGTGGAAAAATGTTCCAAATAAAAGTTGTAAGGCGTTAAAGAAAATCGGAGTCATTTAACATATTAGTACTTTACCTAAAAATCTGTTCTCAGTGCAGCTTATTTGTAGGCGTGGTTTGTTTGGTCGGTTAGCAGGCTCAGTACAGAACATAACATACGTTACAACCGTTGAATTTTGATATTAACATTAACCAATTCAGGCAATAATCTTACAAGGAGACGGCTGTAAAATATCATAAGGAAAAATTCAATTTTTTTGTAAGCTTACTTTATACAGGTCTCCGGATGTGGAGTTGCACTAACATGTCTGCATCTCTTTTGGTACGAACTTGTGTTTTTAGTTACATAATTTGTCCCTTCGTATTCGACGTCATAACGATTGTTGCAACCATTTAAATGACACCACGACTCAAATATTTTCGTAAGTGATTTCAGTTTCAATTGTTTGGTAAGTAAAGTTCTGGATTAAAACAATAATCCTCCAATAATTGGGGGGGGGGGAAGTTCAGACAGTTTAATTTTACTGTATTGTCCTTAAGACAATACACTGACATTAAAAACGTCATAGCTCTTACGCACAGCATTCTCGCTTGACACTTGTCGGGGATGCTGAGCGACATGTTGGTATGTGTCTTTTTCGAAGTCATCTGTATTTTCCTGTTCAGGTAAATGCAAATCTCCATCCATGCCCTCGTCATATTCTGCGTTCCTGTTGCAGCCATGTCCCGCGCAGTGCATGCACATGGTAGAGCATTTTTAAGAGCTTCTGTGACACTAACAACTCCGTTCGCAATCGTTTGTGCAGCTACAGAAGACAAGATACAGTAGTTCTTTCTGGGGCAGTTTTCTTCGAACTTGACATGAGACAGAGACTTCCGTTCACTATCTCCCATTCCCAGTATAGTGGAGCCACATTAATACCACGCCATTCCTGGATCTGATGAAAGACTCGAAGTGAGTGCTCACAAGCAGCTGCGGATGTTGGAGGAAGAATAGCGAAGTTGAACCGTGTATGAACAGGCTTCTTAGCTATTGTCTTCACATAAAGCTGGTGACGTAAGCTGTCTAACTTCCTACTCCCTTTTGACCTATACAGTCAGAGAAAGAAAGCGTCACCAGCATCAGCCACAGCATCAGCTGATACTTGATGCGCAAGATTTCTCTGAGCTGCTCATCTGTTAGAGCTTTCTTTAAAGGCGCAAAATTGCCTTTTCGATAAGTGAATGACACTGTATCGCATCCTGTGAAGGGGTGCAAAATTAGAAAGAACTTTTCCATTTCCCTCACTTTTTCTTGAATAGCTCCAATGTAGTGATCAATATCAGGATTAGTCTTCATTCCTAGCATAATCATCTTCAAGAAAGTGTTCAGTGGAGCAAGGGCGACGAGAAGAACAAGCAAATCTGTATCTTCGCCTATGAAAACTGCTTCAATCCCTTTGTTGGCCTCTGCAACACTTGTTGACACAACTAGCACATCATCAAATTATGGCTTACAAGGGAGATGAGTCGCGTGTTGTTGCTATTATTTGAGAGAAACTCAGTCTGTCCAAGGGTGAAATACACAGAATCTTCCACCGCTACATCCATGCGGAAAGCCTTCTTTGAACAACGCAAATGTTTCTCGTCTTTCGTGCTCGGTAATAACGTATGCTGTATTCTGCAGGCATATTTCATTAAATTTCTCTGGGTGCTGCCCTATAACACAATGAATGCGATGTCAACCATCGATTGCATAGGTCACACTTTATGTTATGGCACTCTTTGCTGTTGGTTGGCTCGGAGTAATTGACAAAAGTTGCACAATGGATGATTTCGAGCCGTTTCTAATTAGACTTTCATCGTAAAGGGAAGATGGGCATGCGGAGAGTTCATATTTTGTGAGATCTCAGACAGCTCTTCTTCAGTCCTCATAGTGCACACAATGCGGTGGAAAAGCTGATTGGAGTTGATGCAGACTGATGTATTACGCACTGTCACTGATCTCGTTTCACTATCCAGAGACGTCTTGACTGACTTGCTTTTGAGAGGAATTTCACTGTATTTCATACCATCAATTGGCTTCATTACAGCAGTAGGTACCAACTTGTAGTGCCTTGTCACCATTTACATTTTCATAAGATAACATGCCAGTATACAGAGATGCAAGCTGAGAATATGTTATCTCGAATGGATTATGTTCCTGGAACCAGTGTGTGAAGCCCTGCCCATCTTTGGCATCACGACACTGACGAGACTCTTGCAAGTCCACATTTTGTTCTGAGGAGGTGAGCACAACTCCTGTAAATTCCTCCATTGCATCCACTATTCTTGATGACGTTGGCATGGAGTGCACCCAAGTATCAGTAGTGTAAGATTGAAATTCCTCTGCCCTTCGTCAGACCACCACTTATCTTCATAGCTCGCATCAACACTTGCTCAGTTGCCATATTACTCCAAATTCCACACCAAAATGTATTGTTGCAACAGTGGGTACCAAATAAAGACAAAAAATTCACGAAGGTGTTAGAACGATTTGTAGAAAAAATATTCTTGAGTTAAAATAAAACAGATTATTGAACGAAAATGGAATCTACTGTGCAAAACCCGATGTGGGATTCCTTGGGAACTTTTCTGACACTTTTCTGAATTGATAAGTGAAGGACCCTAAATATTTTACATAAGAATTCACTTTATTTAATTTTGAATGTCTAGCAGCCAGCTACCCCAACTGTTATACACGTGCGGTGTAGCAATTAAAGCTCTGCCACCTATGTACCACATCTACAAATAGGCTGCACATTTAACCAAATATATGGTAAAGTTCGAATGTGTTATATGATTCGGATAGTTTTTCATGCTCTACAACTTTTGCTTATAACTTTTTTTCATACTGTAAAACGTGTTAATAGAAAATACAAAAATATTGCGGCTTCACATTAAAAAAATATATAACATTTTTATAAAGCTACGTTAACAGAATAAAAGTATAATGTACGTACTCAGTGTGCAAGCCACTTCTATAAAAAATATCTTGAAAAAAATACCAACTGAAAATGTTAAATAGTTTGAGTGCTACATATTTTACCCCCAAAAATAGGCTAACATCCAACATGGCTGCATCATTTTTCAAAATGACTGAAAACCCGAAGCGAGTTTTTTGGGACTTTTTGGGGACGCTCAGGAGATGTAACGTAACACATATGTGAAGATTTCGTCTTGTTTTTTTAATGCCTGGGTTTGAGTCTAATTTTGCCTAAATGCACTGCACTATCAACCTTAAGACATGAAACTACTTTCCCTCTGTCATTATCAATTTTTTTTAGCGTATACCAGTCACTGTGCCCGTTATAACATATGCAGGTATGGGCAGCGATGTTTTTAAAATGTTAATTTCAAAAATGCTCAGTTAACTTTGCAAAAGCTTATACCAACAACGGAACGACAGCATAGATAGTGGAGTGGAGAACATTGGGCGGCTCTTAACGACGGCGTCTTGAGAGCCGATGAGGGTGAAACGAAGCGGATATGGAGAAGCGTCGAAATTCGTGGGCGAGAGAAAACGCGAGACCCCGAGAAAACCCGCCGACCCAGTGGCATCACCCGGGCATGATACTCACATGCGAAAAATCGGGCGTGACCCCACTGGGAATCGAACCCGTACGTACCGCCTTGGTGGGAGGTATCCGTAGGGGATGTCGCTAAGGTGCCTGCTACCTTCACACCACGGGGTTCCAGGTTTCTATTCACTGGCAGACCATAGTCAAACCTACCTCCAGTTAGCCTTGCAGCATAAAAGTGTGCCCGTTAACTACCCCAGCAATGTAAAACAAAAGAAATAAGAAAAACTTGACCCATAACTGAAGGTCTCTGAATTTCGAAAATTATTTCAGTGACAGGTTAAACTTAAAAAATGTATTCTTGTGTGTTACATTCATGGTTGGATCATTTATTTGGACACCCTCTAGATGGCTCTTCAAATAGTACAGAAGTGATACTTTACTGCTAACATTATATATATTTTGTTTACGCACCGATTAATATGAAAAATAATTTTTATTACAGCCGAGAGCAATGTTGGTATTCTAGAAACTACAAAAATTTTCAAGTGAAATTGTGTTTCAGTATGAATTACTAAATGCTTAGCACGTATTTCAGACGAATTTTTTTATAAGGAACTCACTCTCTCTCGTTACCCATTTAGTAATATCGTACAGGACTCTTTAACTATTTTTTAAGAGCATGTATAATTTGCATACGTACCTTATATTAACTTCTAAAGTATTTTCGTTTTGTGACATTATTAATTTTTAAATGTAAATTGGTTTTAATTATAATAAACACAGCCGTAATTTATATATTTTGCTAAATAATTAATTGCCACTGTTTGTTGATATCTGTGTATTATAAAATCATAGAGGTCATAACCATAGCAGAACATGTAAAACCTTTGGTAGATTAAATATAAAATCTGGTTAGTTTATAAAATATATGATAAAAACGCAATGAAACTCTGCTGCATAAAAAAATTCTAGTTTATTGTAAAAAGAGGTTTCTAAAAGTTTTAAGCATATAAAATATTTTAAGTTGTGTTGCGGTAAATTAAACATACAAATAAAGACATTAAGTATACACTGACACAAATACCGTTCGCTTAGTTTAAATTTAAATGCCATATATTTTCAAAGTATATATTTTCAAAATATTTGTAAAGTTAAATAATTGGAAATTGCCTCGTTTAATAGTGATCCATCTAATGATTATCACAGTTACTCCATTTAAGAAGCCGTCTTACTTCTAAAGTCGAGGTTTATTGCTTGCATAATTTTTTAAGTTGTAAGCTTATTGTACGTAATAAGGTACTCACTCTCCACTGCACAACATTTAAAAATAACGACTACTTTTGCACCACTTTGAGATTATTGAACAGCAAATCATGAAATGTTTCTTTATTCCTTTCAACATTTAATAACATATTAGGCCTAATTGTGATCGTATTAAAACCGGTCAAGGGCACTATTTAAGTTAACGACTGTAGAACAAATTAAGTAAATACAATTTTTAAAGTTTTACTCTAGCAACTAAATACTTTGCCCATTGATCAAAACGTGAAACTCCTACTAAATTTCTTAGCGAAGTATTAAAACCCATCATGAAGCACCGTTACAAGAACTACATTACAGTATAGTCATAATTAAATTTTAGGATAGAATTGTTACGGGTAGAATTGTTGGGTTTTACGTATTGCGACAAGCAAGTGAGTTATTAGGATGCTGTGCTGGGAAAATAGAAGCGTTGAATATTATCTAACGTGAGCTAGGAGCGTTATGTGGAAAATGGAATGGAGTGGAGTGGGGAGATTTGGGCGGCTCTCAAAGTGGCCGCATGCGTAGGCGTTTTATTTAAAAACCGTCCAACGTTTATGAGTGAAATCTACTTACGAATAGCATATAAGAAACGTTACGTGTTGTATACGTTTTTCAGTTCTTCCATTTCTCTGTAAAGCATGTTTTTTTTTATAGTGAAAATGGCTCAAACGGGTGTTTTTGCGGTAATTTTTAGGTATGAAAATTCCAGTACAAAACATTAATAAAGGAATGTGGACGTGCACTAAAAACCTTTATTTTATTATTGCGTCATAAAATGGTAGGGTCTCCACTGAAAGTCTCATAGAGGTGTGTTATCGACGGCAAGACTGCACGCCAGTTCAGTAGAGGCAATGAGAGAGGTGATGCGCATTTCTCGGTCGTCCCTAGCGTTCCCAAGCTTTTAGGCCCCAGACGTGCTAAATTTCTTCAACCAGGCGGCCACCTTAACATTGCGTTCTTAAGAGCCGAATGTGAAAAGTTATTAACATTTACACGTACAATATTAATTAATATCTACGTGGGTCGTAATACTAGCTCGTCACGCCAAACATCGTTTGCCGATGAAATATGAAGAAAGAATGATGAAGGTGGCTTGATGTGGCCAATTTGGAAGAAAAATACTACTATATCAACTTTGAATCTTCAATTGTAATATCTTCACACCGTAGCACAAAATATTGCTCTACAACTTGTATAAACTTAGTATTCAGTTGGGTTTTTCAACGTAACTTCATGATGTAAGCAGGGAGCTCTGCAATTGTGCACAGATAATATAGGATTTATGGAAATGCACCTGTCCTCAAGCGAGCTCATAATTTACCCATTTAATTTAAACGGAGATGAAGCTTAGCCTTTCCCAACTATATAATCTTTTATAATATTCTTGCTAAAACAAAAGCCTTTATACATTTTCACACATGCCTAGACGGCACAGAAAAGACGACCCCTTTGGAACAACGTAGAGTTTAGGAGTGCCTATGATAAATGGATTAACTTGCAATAAATGTTTGGTTTCCTGAAAACGTTGAATTCGAAAACCCTCTAATGACATTGGACTAGTAGACAATGTGGTGTGGTGTGTGTTCGTGTGAGAGTCTTTGAGTTCATATTTTAAAAGTTAAAAATAAGTTTCTTTCACGTGAGGTAATTTGTGTTTTATATATGTGATTATTAGGTATACATGTAGTCCATGACTCAGTACTACTTCAAAATGTACACCGACATTTATAAATCCTTTTGTTGGGAACAGAGTCCGAGACTATTATTTTCTGAACGTAGTACTACTATTGCTTTTGTGTTTCTCAGACCTCCTATTTTTACTTTAAATACAAGTCTGTTACACATATTCCAGTCTGACACAACTAAATATTAGGATGGAGACGATCTCAACATACACTCGGATAATGGTTCTTAATTTGAAACTGGCCGCCATATTTTCGAACAAGCATATTGCTTCTAAGAAAGTTTTGTCGTGTTAATTTGATATTTTCATTACAATAAAGTGGTACCTGCAAATTATAAAGTTATTACCAATAAAATACGTGCGCACGAGAATATACCGTGAACTTTAATGTGGCTGGAACACTTATATAGATACCTGAATTAATTTTGTGAAAAGTATAGTTGCGGCATCTGAAAATCAGCCCGGGAAACCGTACTATTATAAAACAACGTATTACTAACAACTAACAAAATTGTTTCGTATAGTCTTGAAAAATATTCTCAATATAGTAATTATTTGTTATTAGAAATTGTTTATTAGGGTGAGATTTCCGCGATGTAGTTTTCGAATAGGTAGCCTAAAAAAATTCCACTTTATTAGCAACAACAAAAGAAGTTACATTGTATAACAATACAAAAATGTGTACAATTCAAGTTTATGTATATTACAATACAAAAACACTCTCCCAATACAAAAATATGCAAATTTTACATCATTGTGAAGTAGGAAGAACCTGAGTAAATAATCAGAATGTTAATACGTGGAGATAGTTATTGTGATATTATTAAATAATAAATAGTAATAAACTAGCTTTAGACTAACATCATATTTTAACATATTTTGTAAAAAAAATTTTTTTTTTTCAGAAAAATGTTTTTAACTTGTAATGGTAGTTTATAACTAATATGTTGTGTGGACAATTAACCGTACATTAGGCTGAAAAGATAGAACAGATATCATACAAAGTATGCTTTTTACCGTCAATGCTTTTTCAATATGCCTAGACTATGAGCGGGTTAATAATGATTTTTTCTTAGCTCACTTCACCACCCGTTCCAGAGAACTTCGCGAGTAGACGCAGGCGAAGAAATATCGACAAGAGGTCGCTTTGATGGCGCCGGGGAAGTTCTCTCAAAGCGGTGCTGCCCGCACGTCTGTCTGGCTTCTCCCAAAATTACTCCTTCCTTAATTTATCGCACTCCTCGCCTGCAGCGCAGACTGCTGGAGCGTGATGTGAGGTGTGCTATCGGCAGACTGCTTGGGTGAATGTTCAATAGTTCATCAGGAGGGGAGTTGATGCGTCTCGTTATCCGCAGGCCACAACCTTGCTTTGTCTTAAAATCATCTTTCTCCCCCTTCTCCCCCCGCAAACACTTTTTGGCCTTCTGGCGATTGTGTTTAAAACACATGTGCCTTCCCCATGCTTGGCACAATTACTTTGTTGCTTCTCTGCGTTAGAAGTGTTGCCGAGAGTACCTCGACTTGTATTTACCGAGGCAACTCGTTGTCAATAACATGCCTGCTGACAGCTTCCATACAGCCAAAACATCATTCGTCGTGAATGCCATTATATTTGCTAAAGTTAGCACGAAAGTGTGATCGAGTGATCAAACTAAAGGCATTGCCATACGAAGGAATTATAATTCTGCAAATAGTTATACCTACCTCAATATTGATTTTCACCGGAAACTGTTGGTCTCGCATGACATTTTTAATAAGTACTATTTCTTTAAACGAATGTTCTGTATACTGTAACTTAAAAAAAGTATGTCGAGTTTTACAAAAAAAAAAATACTTCCTTTAGTAACAAAGCTGTATATAACAAGTTTCTCTACGAGTAAGTGAAGAAATTCGCCTGTATTTATGAATGCATCAGAAACGCTATGTGTTTTTAAATACGCATAAATGATTATCGCTACCTTTCTTTAGATGCCCAAGAATAAAATATAAATCACTTGTGAACAAGTTTAGAAGCTTCTTCAAATTGTTGTATCAATTTGTTTTTTCTAATTTTTTAAAAATCACTCTGTGTATAACACATAATGCCACAAGAATCCTTTTATAAGTAAAACACTATAAATATGTTTATTTGAAGCGCAAGTTTATACAAAAATGAGTAAACTATGAAGTTTTTGATGCAATCAAATAACATACGTAGCGCACTTTTGTTTTCAAATAATTTACTACGTTTAAATAGCTCACGCAGCAGAATTTCATTTTAACTAGTTATGGTAAAAAAAAAATTTTCACAGCCATTACTTAAGTAGAGGAATTATGGGGACTTCGGCATATCAGAACCTGGGACCGGAGCGACGGAGATGTTCGTGCTCTGTCATTCCGGTCGGCCGGCGGCAATCTTGGATCCAGGTGACGTTGACGACCTTTAACCAACAAAAAAATTACAAAAATCTATAATAAATATTGTTTTTTCGTTTCTCATTTGTTTAAACATTACTGGAGTTTGTCTTTCACCTTCGTTCAACCGCCATCTTGGTTTTTCGTTTATCATTTGTTTACCTTGCTGGTGCTGTCCCCAGTACCACGCCCAGCAGATGACTGATCCCTTCCACTACCCCTTCCTATATATATATATATATATATATATATATATATATATATATATACATATATATAATTAATTGCACTACCCCTGATTCTCATTGGCTAACTTTCCCACCCCCTTCCAACATATTTAATTGCTCCACCAATGTTTCTCACTTGCTAATTACTCGTGTGATTTCGGAAACCTTCGTTCCGACTAATCGGTGGTCTACTTTAATCGCGAGAGCGGAATCTTTTTTCCTCTTAAAAACCTTTTTATAAGACGCATCGCGAGCCCCTTCGGGAAAGCAGTCATTTTTCTCACTGTCGTTCCTTTCTCGCTATTTTAAGAGGAAAGCCCAGTAACCATTTCGAAACTTGCAGGGTTTCAAACCATGTCATATTTACGATAGCCAGTTTGTCAAGCGAAGAAGAAAATAACTGCAACAGCGACGCAGAAGAAATTTGAGATAATATTCTTCAGCTTATCCGCACCATATTAGCACGAGGAGCAACGTCGTCAATGCCGTCTACTAGCATGAACCCGCAACCATCAGGCAACCCGTACCAGCCCCCACCAGCCAGAACGTCCTACAGCGTATTCCCAGCTTTCCACAAAGACAAATCAGCTCCGGCTTCGAATACAGTGATATCGAAGAAGAAATGGAAATGTCCGTCGCCGAATTTTCTCCATTTAGATTCGATTACGTCAGCAAGTACAGTGAACTGAATTATTGGTACCGTCGCGTAAGTTTTCGAGATGCTCGAGGCGTTCTGCACATTAAATTTTGTGACGGTATAATTCACTGGCTTTGCTGCTACGATGATTTCTAAGGCTTTTCTGTGCGGGACACATTAACGTGCGAATATAAAAACTGTTAAGTTTACAATTTATGCCCTAACNTTTCTAAGGCTTTTCTGTGCGGGACACATTAACGTGCGAATATAAAAACTGTTAAGTTTACAATTTATGCCCTAACACTAAGCTTCCTTGTTAGCTGGAGGAGTTGGTAAAACGAAATCTTGATGTTCACGTATGCAAGGAAAGATTTCACGAAAGTCTAATGTACGAATTTTTCCGAAAAAACTAAAATATTTATGTCTGCAAATGGCAGGAGAAATGTGATGAACATGTTGTGTAAAGTCAAGATTTCCTAGACAGTGCTTCCACCTGCACGCCTTTTGCGTGCGAAGTGCACATNCTCTAAGCTTCCTTGTTAGCTGGAGGAGTTGGTAAAACGAAATCTTGATGTTCACGTATGCAAGGAAAGATTTCACGAAAGTCTAATGTACGAATTTTTCCGAAAAAACTAAAATATTTATGTCTGCAAATGGCAGGAGAAATGTGATGAACATGAACATGTTGTGTAAAGTCAAGATTTCCTAGACAGTGCTTCCACCTGCACGCCTTTTGCGTGCGAAGTGCACATAGGCTCAAGGCCGAGACCTTCCACCAAGTCTTCTCGCAAAGGTGGAGTGCATCTTGGTGATAAGTTAATTCCTGAGAAAAAAATATGCAAGTACGTATCCTCTGCTGCATATGGCGTAACCTACACGGACCAGCCAGCTGTTACCGTAACTGTGGAGCGGTGTGATGAAGATGTTCATTTCCTCCTTGATAGAAGCGTTTTCGATGGTAAGGCTCTTGAATTATCAGTGCATTATTGAGACAGTGACGAGTGTACTGCGCGTGTGTGCGTGTGCATATTAGATTTATTCTACCTTTAGAAAAACTCAAGTGATGAAAACCTCCCATTCTCCTTGTAATTTTTTTAGTTAACAAAACACACACGTTCTACACTAAAAAAAAAAAAAATTGGCGTGCGTGATTAAAGGTTTTGATGGAAAAAGGGATGTTTTTATGTCATGTGTAAAAAATTGTTATGTACAAATAAATGACCATTTGTCTAATTATCTCATCTTATTTTGTTGTTTATATATCTTTTGCATTTTTCCAGTAAATGTGTTTATCATGTAAAATATTTTATCNTACTGCATGGCGTAATCTACACGGACCAGCCAGCTGTTACCGTAACTGTGGAGCGGTGTGATGAAGATGTTCATTTCCTCCTTGAAAGAAGCGTTTTAGATGGTAAGGCTCTTGAATTATCAGTGCATTATTGAGACAGTGACGAGTGTACTGCGCGTGTGTGCGTGTGCATATGAGATTTATTCTACCTTTAGAAAAACTCAAGTGATGAAAACCTCCCATTCTCCTTGTAATTTTTTTAGTTAACAAAACACACACGTTCTACACTAAAAAAAAAAAAATTGGCGTGCGTGATTAAAGGTTTTGATGGAAAAAGGGATGTTTTTATGTCATGTGTAAAAAATTGTTATGTACAAATAAATGACCATTTGTCTAATTATCTCATCTTATTTTGTTGTTTATATATCTTTTGCATTTTTCCAGTAAATGTGTTTATCATGTAAAATATTTTATCCCATGTGTTTTGTAAATATTATATAGATATTGCTAAATATCTTCTTACATTTGATGTGCAAATACGATGTATTTATATATTTAATTACATTTTCTTACAAGCATATTTTTTTTTAAATATGATGTAATAAATAATTTTGTTGCAAATATTTGTGTAATATTTTCATTCGTATTGAAACCATTTAAAAATGATGTTAGTGTTTTGATTACTGCTACATGCAAGCGATACAGATAAGAGAGTTTGAGAGAGAGAGAGAGAGATGAAGAGACTGGAGGCATTCTAGTGCGACGTGTGAGAATGAAGGTCGTCATGCTATCACATCTTCTCCGTCAGCATACATCCCTTATGTATTCACACTCACGAGAGGTAGTTAATGTAGGTCAGTAGCGGTGCCATTGTGCCATGCACATTTTTTCTAAATTGAACACCCTTATTTAAGTGATTATTTCCTAAATATTTCACTAACATAATTTTTTTGTAATGGTAAAACGAAAAATGATATTAATGTGCAGCAAATTTAATAGCATAATTTTTTACATTGTTGGTACATAATTCCAGCATAATAATCTAATAGGAGGAACTGTTATGAAATATTGCACTTACTTGACTCTTCTCCAAGGGAAAAGCAAGAGTAATCAATATTTGTTCCAAAGAAAGGGAAAATAATTACTAAATTTCTTTATGAAAAAAAAATAATTTGCGGTACAAACACACTTAAGCTTGTTACTGAGTTCGAACGGGGCCCAACGATCGGCTTGTGTGAAGGAGGATTTTCATGCCCCGAAGTTGCTGCTCACACAGGGCATAATGCCACAACAGTGATTCGAGTGAGGAATCAGTGGACTCAAGAGAACAGGACGATTCGAAAACCGGAACTGGATCACGAAAGGTTACGACAATATGGGATAACAGATGCCACATTCGAATGGCAGTGGCATTCGAATGTTAGCAGAAAGTTGGAACACTACAGCAGGTTGGGTATTGTCCGCTTCCAAGGTCCAACGGTATCTCCTTCGCCGAGTACTACATGAATGCATTAATTTTGCCGATGATTCCCATGAGCCTGAAATATAAACGCCTCAAGCTACGATGTATTCGCGAACACACCCAATATCGTGCATTAGTGTGGCAACATTTCTTCTTTTTGGACGAGTCCTACTACATCTTGAATTAAAAGTGATGGCAACAAACGCATTCGACGATATCAATATAAGTGCCATCTTCAGGAATGAATTGTTGAGCGTCATACTGAACAAACGATAAGTGTGATGATTTGGGGAGAAATTTGGTATCATAAGCAATTGATGCTGTTACGAATTGCGGACACGCTCAACAGCGATCGCTACATCACGGATGTTGAGGAGGCTGAAGACGTACCACTACTTCAGCTCACTCCTGGATACATACTCCAATACGACAACGCCCGACCACGTTACCAAAAATGTCCAGGCCGTCTTCGAAACAAGACATATACCACTTCTTCCCTGGTCTACGTGTTCGCCCGATTTGGCAAATATTGAGCATGTATGGGATGTAGTCACTCGGCAAATAGCCCATTATCCAGTAGCCAATGCAGATGAACTATGGACTCGGGTACATAAATGCAGCCTGGCAGGCAGTTCCCCAGGAAAACTTCCAAGGACTGTTCCATTTAGTACTACGATGTGTAGCAGCTCTTATTGCAGTTCGTTGAGGGTTTACAGCTTATTGATTTGCGCAGGTAATGTTGTTGCATTGCTCTGAAACTGTAATCGTTTGTTTGTAATACTATTAGTAATTTGTTTTGATATTTCCTTCACATCATTACATTCTTCACATACACGAGTGTAACATAAAGAAGAAAAGGTTCCAGGCTGAGATTTACAACAGCTGGAATATTGCAATCATGTGAAAAGTTCTGGATTTACATGGACAGCGATGGTGTTCACAAGATAGTAATACCGACTTCATTAGCAACTCTCTCTCTCTCTCTCTACAACATTATCTGCAGCAAGTAAACATTATCTCCAAGTTTACTGTCAAACACATCCGTGGCTGGAATATGGTACCGACCCTTCAAAATGGGGAAGGAAACTCTCAAATGTTAAACTTCCCCCTCAGCTCATCTTGCATGCACCTGCTCTCGAAGAACCATTCAAAATATTTTTATACAACCGCAAGCGAGTCTGCAACGCAAAAAAAGGCGTGAGTGTAGAAGAGAGGGGCAGCAACGATCCTGTATGTTTGGAGAATGACGACGAGTATGTCAGAAAACCATCGTTGATGACAGAACTTTGAACGCAGAAGACGAAGACAAAATTTCAGCTCTTATATAAGAAGTTAAAAATATATTTTCTCGCCACAGAATTTTTCTGTCGTTTCTGACACGCTTTCATTATTATCCCTTGTATTATATTTCAGGAACTCCATCAGTCACTCTACCGCTCAATAACAATTACACTTTATTTATATATTTTATATCCTTTATTTCTTATTATTGACGATAATATTATTATTTATGTTAAAATAGAGAATTATTAGAACATTTTTTATGTAATTTATTAACCCTAAAACTGCTGCAGTTTGTGTTGCATTCTGTCGGCATGTGACACTCGCATCGTGGCGAGCAACATGTCACTGGAATGCACATAATCTTGCAACTTTTGGTCGCACATGCTTTACAGAGATAAAATATGTAGAGCTGGAAACTTTTTAACGAAGTTTTGTTTGTATTGTTTTTGCGATATTGAGATGTTACAATGTCCAAAAAATTATAAAAATTATAAAAAAAATTTTTTTTTGTTTTTGTAGGTTAAGTTATGTTGTGCACTGGCTGATGATAAACAGTTAATGCCATATTTTGTACAACGCTCTATTGTAAGTCTTGAAAAGGCCCTGTTTGTATTATATGGGCTTAACTAAATAACAATTCGCATTACAAAATAAACTTCTCCAGCAATTCAGGTGTTTAACTGCCTGTATTTTCAAGATCCAGACGGGAAAGAATTTGGACCTTCATACATCGTTCAAAATCAGATAGAACAACTGCGCCAATTTTTTTCGTTTCATACTTTTCGCCATGCTTACACGTAAAGACATGCAGCTATACGCCAAATTTGACGATACTCTTACATCCGGCACGGTGGTGTTAAACTATGATATGACTGAATGCATATTTTAAAATGCTTCTGAAAATAATCTTGTTGATTTCTACATTTGTAGTATGCATCCACACAAATACTTTTAAACAACTGCGGTGGTTATTCAGTAACAAAAAAAATCTCACATGGCTGCTCCTTTTAGGAAACAAGTAGAAAGGTTGTTTTCAATACTACGGGTGTGTATATCATAAACATAAATGATTATAAAATCATAGTAATAAAATAATTTTCAATCTGAAGAAATAACAAGAAAATTATGATATATCTAAAGTTCTTATTTTCGTTTGTACGTGGTTGCAATAAAAAATTAAATGAGTTCTTAAAAGCTGAGTCACGTCCAACCAACTTCACTTCTCTTTGAAAGCAATAACAAAGAATTGAAACCAGAAACGTATGCAACAGTAGTAAGACAATTACAAATACGCACGTACCTTACCCGGGACTTGAACCCAGAAAACCTTGTACAATAAGCTAGTATGGATTCCACTACATTACGGAGGTTGGGTTCGGAACATAAAGTTCAGATTTAATTAGTCTAAAGTTTCGAATGATAGGGTTTATTAAACTAAAATATTTAACACGGCCGTAATTTGGAAAATACGTGGCTGAGCCAACTAAAACCTGAAAGATTACATTGCCTACTGTAATGTTACTTCTGTGAATAATTTGGTGAAAATCGGTAGAATGGTCCATCATATGTTGCATAAAATAACTTACGTGAATGAAGTGGCTCAGTCACTTATTTTCAAAATAAAAGCCTGGTAAATTTTTGTTCAGTAAACCCTATCATCCGAAACCTTAGAATTAATAAATTATAAGTTGGTGCTCCGAATCCGACCTCTTTAATGCAGTTAGTAGGAGGAAAATGAGAGAGCTTGTACAATTAATTGGTGGTGTGTGGGGGGTGGGGACACAACCGCCATCTTGGATTGTGTCACGACGGGCATCATGGATTGCGTCATCATATGATGTCACCATTTGGCGTCACCGCCCCTATGACTTCACCCCCCTACGATGTCACGGATGGTATGATGTCATCACACGTATGGTGTCCCCCCCACCCCGCGATTTGGCGTCACCGCCCCTATGATCCCTATGACTTCACCACCCTTACGATGTCACTGATGGTATCATGTCATCACACGTATGGTGTCCCCCCCCCGATTATAACACCTTCCATTAATTTATAGAATTCTCCACTTCCTGCTCTGTAATTTCACCATGCTACTTCATGCTCTGTCATTTTACCGTTCATGTTCTATAATTTTTTCTTGCCCCCCCCTCTCTCTCTCACACCTTTCTCTCTCACTCCACCCCATCGTCTACTGTAAGTGGCCATCTTCAATTCCTGAGCCCATCACCAGAGTGTGCATCTGTCGTCGGCCATCTTGATTGTCGAAGGTCAGCCATCTTATTTCGTCAACTGCTTACCTTTCTGTCTGCTACAATGCAAATCTGTCGTCTTTCTTGGTTGTCGTTTGCTGATGTGGTCTAAGTAGATGAATGACACACCAGGGGCGTGCGAACGCGATTAATCGGATAATATATTGGTTCTGGTGCTTAGGTCGTCGAGTAACACCAAGGAGCGCTGCTATTATTTTTATTTTCTGAACTCAAAAAATCCCATGAAGGAGTGTGGGATCGAACTGTAGGACATTGGGTATAACGTCGCCTCGGCTATCGGAGCAGTCTGGAGAGTAGGGTTTTAAATATGCTATACACATTACAACACCAGCAGTGCCTCTTCCATCATCATTCGGATAAAACATCATTTTCCTACCATTGAAATTTTATTACAGTTATTATTATTGACCACCATCTTGGTATAAGTCGATAAACGACATGCTAGGCAGATGGATTATGATTTATTTTATATATATTATATAAAAATATGTTTTTAAGCTATGTATGAGGTGAAGAAGGGAGAAGGAAATGTGTTTAAATCTGTAAAATTTATTTTCTTCCATGCAGTCTCGAGGTATATGTCCTGGAAGTTGATGTCTGCCACCTAACTCTTGCCCTTTACTGTCCACAGAGCTGTTAAAAAACTGTATGCACAGCTCCCTGGACTTGGAACCAAGGGCAGTACACTACACCAGCAAACTCCACTGAGGTTGTAGTTTTACTCGTATATATTTACATATATATATTTGCTATAAAATCTCTAGTGAAGCATAGTTTACTTGTAGCTTACGACGCCGAAAAAAACCACAAAAAATGACAGCGACAGAATAATAGTATAGATGGATCGATAGAGGATTAAAAAAGTTGGGGACAGTGCACAAATTAAGAAGAAAGCAAGTATGATACTACAACCAGTTACTGCAGTGCATGCCTGTGACACCAATGCCATGTACGTATGTTGTAAGTAGTCCACCATTCCAAGACGAGAACGTCACCCTACTCAACCCAGGCTTCGCACCCGCATAGAGGTTTTTTGGATGAAGCGATGTCATAGCTGATGTCCATGTTGGGAGTGTTTGATGTCAGCAGAATTCGATCAGTACAGACAGCACCGAAGAGGTGATGTCACAGCAGACTTCCAGGCATTTGCACTTGCTTCTAGAAATAATTTCACCTTCTACAGCTACATCGTTTGTTTCTGATTCCACAGTCTGGGGCAGGGCTCCAGGATATAACTATGTCACACTTGACAAAAAATTATTGCTTTTACATGAGCTACAGTATGTCACCAGTCATCATCAATACGTCTTACAAGTTGATGCCTTGCATAGGCTACAGCATGATGCTGGGAAAAAACTGAAACTAAAAAATAGCAGATTATTAATACAATTCCAGACCAAAACAGTTTGAAACAATACAAGAAAAAATTGTTTAACCAATGCAACCGTATGGCATCGTATGTATCCCATCTTCCATAAGCCTTTTATTATCGTGCCATGAGAGTGCCAATTTATTTATTGTTTGCATGTAGAGAACATGATCGCATGACTTTATATTGCTGATATTGATATATGCATCACACATGTGCTTGTAATCTTCAAATGTAATTTAATTTTTGACAGTATATATCTGAATACCCTGGGTCCTCTTCATTATTTTGCTGCCATATTTGTAAGTGTACATCTTCGGCCTCAGTTCAACAAACTAGCTCATTATTTCCCCACCACGCTCTTCCTTAAATTTCCCCATGACATTATTTGTTGTAGCGGAGCAGCAGGTATATGTGTGGACGGGGGGGNGAACTCCTTCATTATGGTGGGGTCTGCAGCGAGGTCTTCATAATAATCATTTCTGTGAATCTTGTAAATTAGGCTGTCAGCATCCATCTGTATATGCGAGATGGATGTTGTCATTATGTTTAGGCTTCATAACATCATAGTGGAATGTATACATCACCATCTTGCTAAGGTCGAGGACTGAAAACCCAGCTTAAATTAACTTATCAAATATGATTCGTTCTTTTTCCAGCTTTATCAGAACTAAATTCCCTGTATAGATTGTGCGACACTTTAATAACGGCTTGGCGATCAGTTTCTTGGCTCTTCGTTCGGCACACTCCAGTTCCATACTTGTATATTTCTCATATTTTCCATTAACTTCCAGAAAGTGGCATTGTTCATTATTTTGAATAAATCCTTCTAGAATTCATTAGTGCAGCCTGACACTTCTTAGTGTTGAAATCATTATATTGTTGTAGCCGTGCTCTCTGTTCAGATTGTAGTACTATATGCATTTTTGTTACTTGAAGTTCATGCGAAATGGCTTGCTAGAGGTTGAGATAATGTATGAAGTGAGTTTTATCAGAGAGAGCAGTCATAAGTTTGAATTGTTTTGAGCCAGAGAGGCTTTCGTTCACTCGCAAGAATAGCGGATTTTTGTGACTCTCGTGTAGATTTTGTGGATAAAAAATGTCTACCTCCTATATATAGTCTATGTCAGCATCATCAGACATGGTGGTAACATCGATTTTCGTGTCGATCCATTTAAAGTTGCAGATGGGGAAGGGCAGATACATTGCCCACACATACAGATTATTGGCATCTAGAGACTGGAGGTAGTTTGGTTCCTTCGAGGCATAATACATGTCAGGTAAATAATTATTGCTTGCCATGCAGTGGCACTTGGCACATTGGGCCATGCCTCCCCGTATTCCCTCTTTGATAAATAAGTACATATCATAGTCAGCAAGTAGTTCTAATTTGACTTTGGTTTTCTTGAGCATGGCATTGACGGAGAAGCCTGGTGCACTCACATATCACACACAATTGAGTCCGTAGGTTGTGAGACTGGGGTTGCGAAAGTTCTCAAATATGTCTGATAGAAGTAGAACATCACATTTCAGGTATATATATATGAATATTCGCCCAGTGTCTAACAGTTAAAATTGACACAGATGTATTGTGGATGTGTAGTCTGCATCTGTGATGTCAGAATTTGTAAGCCAGTTGAAGAAGGCTTCTTGTGAGGGTAATTGAGGTTCGTCCAATCTCCCCTACGAATCGATGTGGTCGTAGGGGAATACACCTTTCCGCATGATGAGTGGCATCTAATCGACGGTGAAAAACTTTGCAGTGTTGAAGAATCCGTTAGAAGGTAGGTTTTCTGCTAGGGTAATCAGATAAGCAGACATAACTCAATATTTGCCAAGGAATTGCAATGTGAATCGATCACCCAGCGATTTGGAAAATGTGATGAGCTTTTTTGTGTGAGGGGTTATGTTAATATATCTTTATCATCATATCCCAATTGTTTTATAATAAGATTATTATTATGGGTAAGGTTGTGGAAGAGGACTGGTAGTCGTTGTGGTCGATAACGGAGTTTATTGCACTCACTGAATGATTGACCGATGAAATTACCAGTGAAATGGTCGTGGTCTTACACTTTCCAGTTGGTCTCGGTAAATTCTTCGAAGCAGTAGCAGCAGGTGGTGGCAGACTTATAATATTGAAACTGTAGATTATCGAGAGGTTTCATTTATTCCACATCTTCGTATATAGCCTGTAATTGTTTCCCAATGCTAACTATTTCCTTACTAAATTTGTTTTCTACATACACTCCTCTACAAAATATAGGATTTGCTGATAGACTAGCACTTTTGACTGATGGTTTTATAATATTGTCGGCTTGTATATAGATGCAGTAACTGTGTGCCTTGTGCTGCTGATACTTATAAGTATATAATGTAGCAGGATCAGGTGAGCATGTAACAACTGGTTAGCGGTATCAGCTCTGATGACCATCCTCGGATAAGTAGCAGGTTGTGGGCAGGTTCTTGGTGTAGGTTGCACAGAGGCAGAAACACGGTGATACTTTGCTGGTGGTGGTGCAGGACCATTGCATTTGGCAATGTGTGCCTTCATGTTACCTGCCTTTTAAAATGTTCTTCCATACTTTTCCCATTACAGAATCTTCCAGTCTGGATTCATTCCACGGCTTGCTCATGACATTGTGAACCATCACCTCGGGAGAATTTTTTAATACAATACTTGCAGTTGATACCAGACACATGCCTGACTATACCCTTGCAGATTTCCAAGTGGTTCTTCAGTTTGTCTGTGTGGCCAAATATCTCCTTTTTTTGTAGCAGAAATTATGGTCATCACTTTTGTAACAGAAAAGAGGTTGAGCTTACTATTTTGCTCATGGCACAGGCGATTCGGACTTTCAGTAAAGGTCCTATCACAAAACCCACACTGCAGCACTGGTGGAGTTATCATACTTATAGCAAATAAAGAACTGGAAGGGAAGACACAAATGACTCAGTGATACTGGATGCCTTGCTGTCCATGGTGATTTGCTACATAACACACAACCACATTTAGTAATACTGCCACATACTAATTTTAATTTAAGAATGGTGTATTGGGGACAAGAAGTAATAATACTATTTAAATATGAAGATCATACTATAATAAGAAGGAAGACGAGTGGTGGACTGGGCCAGAAACGATAGACTGCATTTCAAGCTTTATTCATGTAACTCTGTGAATTGACTTGGACATAAAGGACAAGTGGCAGCTTCGACCTGGAAGGAGAAGATGGTAGCTTCAACCTTGAAGGGAGCTCGATCGATAAGGAAGCACGAACCATGAATGATGTCTCCTGGACAAAACAATTCAGGAAATGGTCGGTATTAATATAATAAAGACATGAGAGATAAAAGCACATACAAATATCGTGGAAACTAGAAAACCTTACATCAAAGAGCGATATATCTTGTAGTGTATAACTGGGACTCCAAACTTGGTTGCAGTCGGTCAACAGGTCATGCACCACTTGACAAAGTGACTTGAGTACTGGCACAGTCGATCCCTAGGAACATCAAAAACAGTTTAGTAATTGTATTCCTCAAAAAATCACAAGCAAAACATGTATGTAATATTGAGACAGCATGAATGATAAATGTATCTAAACGGATGAGCAAGAGGAGGAAATTGAAGAGGAAATCGTGGAGGAGGAAAGTGACGAGGAGGGGGTTACTGAGGCGTCAAACATTTAAATTTATTCACTCTACAATAATAAATACATAGGTGTAATGTTCGTATTTAAGAAAAAAATTTAAAAATTGTATTTTTGCTATTATCTTGAGAACTATGCATCGTAGAGCAAGACGGTTGGAATTTTCCCTAGACTCCTACCCCGAGAAATTTAATTTTAAGGATAATGGTAAAATAAAACATTATTTTATATTGAACCTTATGTAAGATACAAAAGGGTGTGAATTAAATTAAACTGGAAATTATTCAAAAAACCAAAGTAGTTACTATTTAAAGAAAAAACAATTGCTGAAAGTCATTAAATAATTTTTTTTTATAAACTACGAACATAAACCCAAAAGTTAAGTCCCATGCTGACTGACAACATGTATATTTCTGAGAAAAACCCAAGCGTCATTCCCGAGCCAGTTGCAGCTCGCGATGTGTGCCACTAACTTTTTGAAAAAACTCGGAGTGAATGATATCACTGGGGAGGTTGTCATCATACCTTTTTCTGGGAAAACCCCAGACCACATTCGGAGCTAGTTGCAACTAGCAGTGACGCACATAACTCCTTAGTTTCGTCATCCAGTCGCCTCTGACGACATATGAATCACCTACCAACAAGTTGAAGGAATGCAAACTCGCCCCAGAAGCCATTAGAGCCTGTCGCGACCGAGTATAACTCACGACTGCTGACCTGAATCTCTTAAACTAGATGGGTCGTTTGTGGTGAGCCACATCCATTAAGATTAGATAACCAGTGCTGCTCGCTAATATGTTCTTGTGATTACAGCGATCGTCATACTTTCGACACTTTCCTAATGTTCGAACAAGAAAAGATTTCACTAGCACACAATTTATTCTTCCAAGCAGATATCATAGTATTGAATACTTAAAACTAAGACTTTATTAATATAAATGCCTACAATAAATGTCTATATAATCTAGTCTCTATATTTGGTTAGTAAAAAGATAATGATTGTTCCAAAATATAACTTTATTCATTTGCAAGTATAGTCTAATTTTTTTTTTTAATTGTTAGTATTACATATATAATTTGCATATTTTTATAGTGGAAGTAGTGGGAATCTATTCGTTCTAGAGAAATACTTTTTCACATACATACAAATGATTTTATAGTTTTCAGTTTCATAATTACTATATATTAAAATTTCGTACCATTTTCTCTAGTAGTGGAAATATATGCATACAGAAACATTTGTAAGATATGACGCTACTGTCACCTGAGTTATACAGGCTGGTGGCTAGTAGGGCACTGAGTTACTGTACTTTGGTGCAGACTAAGGACACCTGTAGCGTTTGCACAAGGGGTGAACAAATACTCTTATTCTCAGTTAGTTAACGCATAAGTCTTTTATTTGACTGAAAATAACATGGGCACACACGAGACTGAGCCCCCCCCCCCTCAAACATCATAGTCCTGAGGGGCGGGTTGGCGGAATACTATGAGTCGGGGGAAGGTTGCTTGAATGGAGACGTTTTTACTTAACTGTGACTGCGGATTTTGGTGAGTTGTCTTCATTGGTTTGTGTAGCTGCTTCATCTCGGCGTCCCTTCTCGGAAGTCCGGGGTTCATTTCCGAGACTTGTAGTGTCCCTGCGATCTCGGCTGGCGGTTCCCGTCGGAGACCTCCTCTCTTGCGTCGATGTCCGCCACGATGCAGCTCACGCTTCCGACTCCTCCTCTCGTCTCGGCTGCCGAACAACTGCCTCTCTTCTTCGCTGATGAACAACTGCTTCTTCCGTTCTCAGTATCGCACTTTGCATCCCGACTTGGTGATACGACTGTTCTGTTCCCATCACACGACTGACTAAACTCGTGTCTCAGCATCGCTCCTGTCTTTCGCCTCTCGGCGCGGATTACAACGGACACTACGTCACTGACTCTGCCTCTGCCTCTCGGCGCGGATTACAACTGACACTACGTCACTGACTCTGCCTCTGCTTCTCGGCGCGGATTACAACATAGGTTGAGACTTTAATTTCTTTTCTAATCCCATTCCACATTTTATTTTAACCATCATTAATTTGGAAACACCCCAGGTAGCTACTCATTGACATAACTTTCTTTGGGGTGATTAAGCTATTATCTTGGTTTTGTCGGCAAGAACATCACCTGCGTACCTGTCTTCCAACCTGCTACTGGTTGTGTATGCGATGTTGTGTTCCTTGCAGGCATTATCAAGTTTGTCTAGACCAATGTTGCCGTGTGCCTAACGTTTTGCAAACTTTGTTCCGGGTCCGCAGAACTTGTATCCAGGAATATGTGCTTCGATTGGAATATTATTTATAAGTGTGTTTACCAAGCTACGATTGCTCGTTACCTTACATCTACGAGTCATCAAAACATACTGATGGCAAATTATACATAAGCAATCATTTATATAATTGATAGGCCAGTATTATTCTATACTTCGAACAGTACAGACCTAAAGTACTAATGATGCATCTTCGCGGTCGCTTCGGTGGTAAAGCATTTACAGCTTCGTGCAATTTGCATCATCGTGAAGCAATTACCTTCAGAATGAAAACTTCAAGTATGGCATTTCAGTGCAACTTCTACCACAGGCAGTTTACTCGAAGTTACATTTTGAAGATACATTCTGTAGGGGAAGAAATCATCTCTCACGAATCGAGACATGGGAGATTATTTCCGAATACAGTGCGATGCATAATATCTGGCCCTTCAAAATATGGAAAAACATGTGTGATGCTAAGTTTTCTGGAGGAAATCAATGGTCTTCGGTTCGAGAATGTGTAATTATACTGGAAATCTTACAACAACCAAAGTATCAGCACCTCGCTCACATTATATGGGCTGTGAATGGCTATGTTATTTTCCATGCAGAGACAATGAAGCTGTTGTGTCTCCTAGTGAAGCTTTAATAAAAAAGCAATATATTTCTTTTCGTCGATGTAGCATGTGAGAAACAGTTGGGATTTTAAGAATATTTCTGCATGGACAGACATGTAGAAGTGGATTCGTTTTACCTTTGTCAAACTTACTAATGCATATCTCAACCATTATTACATGTCAATGGAAACTTGCTGGTTTTGTTTCGCATGGATCATTTAAGCTTTCGCCATGTTTATTCCAACCGTGTTAATACAGACATGATATTTGAAAATTTTAAGGAATTGCGTGCATGTTGTTGGAGTGATCTGTATGGTTTACTTGTTATAGTCAAGAATTTTCCCTTATTCAAAGGGAGGTACAGACGAGTATATGATGAGTTCTTAATCATGTCATTCAGATATGAGCCATATTATTTCAAAACCTGGCCATAATGGTCTGAAACGAAATACGAAATTCTGTATATCGCCCAACGATGATGGTAACTGCAGCAGAGAAGGGAAACGAATTAAAAATGTCGGCGGTCAAAAGGAAGACAAAGATGCAGTTAACGAGGTTCATGTCGATAACCTGAATGCCGATTTGATTTCTGTATTACGAAGTCTGCTGGAAAGAAGAAGTTTGAGGTTAAAGGTTACATAAATGCTATATTTGTTAAACTAAAGGTTGTTCCTATGATTTTGAAAATTTTATCGAGAGGAAACTTGGAAGCATAGAAAACATATTGAAGACTAGCAGTGATGATGTTCTGGATAAGATAATACCTCATCTAATAACACTAGAAAATGTTATCGGTAATATTGAAAACCTGCTGACAACTGTTTCGAACTCGGTACCTCGCAAGAGAATTATATAAATGTGGAACAAAACGATTTCGTATTCAGTATGATGTCTGACATCGTCAGTGACTTAAACAGAATTATTAAGAACATTCGCTTAAAGTTCTTACTGGTCAATCGTGTCAGAATGGAACATGACATGACTAAGGAATAATCCTTTAAACCTATTACCGTACGACTCGTAAATATGAAATGTAACATTGAAAAGGATGTCAAAACCAAGCCTTGAAAGAAACTTAAATATGCTACCGTAGATGAAGATAACCTGCTACTCTCTGTATGGAATTGTATAAAATAACAGATGAGTGATCGAATCCTCTCTTTTGGTAATTATTTGAGATCTTATACATATATGTTTAATGACAGGACATATGGTGTATACAAACAAAATAAGAAATGGTCCTTGAGGGAATTAAACTAATATTTTTCCTGGCCAATGATGATGTACAAGTTGGAAATGGTGAGATCCGCCCGGCTACAGGATTTAAGAACTACTGTTTAAACCAAACCCTACTGGATACTCTTGCAATGCACTACAACAGTATAAACGACTGCTTAAATTTACGAATGCACACTTGAAGGATATACCATCTGACCAGCAATGAATATAAAGGTTAAATGAACCCAAAAATTGGCTTTATTACGCAGTTTAACTATATTGGAGATACAGTTGGTTCTGGTCTCGATATAAGTGAAAAAATAGAAGATGGTCGACATTCATATTATATTTACTGGAATGATGTTTATGAAATAGTCAACAGACTGCATCTGCTAATTGCTTCTCAGCGAGCAGCAAATAATTCTCATGCCAGCGAAATTTCCAGAATTACTGAAGAAATACATGAAGATGGATGCATAGATTGAGTCGTGCAGATATTGCCAGTGAGTAACACAAACCTGGAAGACGATATTATCCTCGTCGCACAGTGCTAATGTTTGGTTTGCAAGACTTCTATCAGGCAGATCTGGTTGAAATGATACATTATGCATGAGTGAATAAAGACTTCAACTATCTGTTAAGAGTCATTGACTGTTACAGCAAGAATGCTTGAGCAGTGCCTACGAAGACTAAAAATGTGAGAGATGTGTCAAATGCAGTGAACTCTGTTTTGTAAGACAAAGGACCTCCCAAAATTAACATTCAGACCTCGGAAGATAATCATAAAATCCTACATTTCGTGCCTTGATGTTAAAACATACATAAATCACTACTCAACACACAGCAGTATGAACATGGTGGAGCACTTTGACTGCACTTTTAGGAATGAAATGTAGAATAGATATTACTTTCAAAGAAGTTACAAGTAGCTGGACATCTTACCTCGCCTAGTATCGAATTACAACCACAATGTATATCAACCTATATGAATTAGACCTGTGGATGTCAAGGACAACTCTGTAACCATATTCAAGAACATGAAGAAATTGGACGCTCACAATCCTAAGGCAAATGTTGGAGGCTACATTATGATATCACGAGTGAAGAGAATATTTCCAAAATCATATACTCCAAACTGGAGCAGGGAAATATACAAGGTTGTCAAGATTTGTTATTACGAACCAAGGACTTACAATCTCGAGGACATGGAAGGCAGAATTAACAGAGGAGGTTTCTACGGCGAATAAATTCAAGCTATTAAGTATCTGCACACATATTTGGCCGAGAAAGTATTTAAGCACAAAGCAAATAACTTTTCGGTGCGTTGGCTTGGCCTTGTTTCTAGTCATGACAGTTAGATTCCAAAATTATACATAACAGATAAATAATATGCACACTTGTGTTATGAACATTAATTAACAAGACTGAAGAACTGTTTTTATTTCCAATATGACTGTATATAGAAATTAATAAAAATAATTTTTTTATTTGAAATTTATTTGCTGTTTTGATTTTTTCCAGGAGGTTGAGTGCATGTGATTCGACTGAGACTGCCACGACATCATAGACTGACCACCTGGTGCCTGCAGTTTCTTCTGCCCAATGTGTCATCCCTCGTCTCGCCGAGACCTGCACATCATCTACGTCATCAAATGACCACCTGGCCCTGTTATGCATGGACTGTGCCACATGTTGTGGCCTGCTTGCATACTCCCTCCATCCTAACAGGAACAAATTATCATTCTTGCTCGAGATGTCAAACAAGGTGAATGCATTCCATGCCATGCTGGAGGAAGACAACCACATCTTCGAGGAATACTTGGGACAGCCGCCAGTCTCCAGTAGGGTCTATAACAACGAGACAACATCGAGGAGATGTATACCTCCTGCTCCACCACTCGTTCTAGCAGACAGGCGACATGATCGCAGCAGGTCACCTGTTCGACGACGACGGACGTCTACATATCACCGATGGCCAGCTCCGAGGGATGAAATTGCATGGACACTACGCCTCCAGCATCAACAACCTCTGTCGTTGGTCAGCAGGTTTTCTCGGGATCTCCTGTTTTATCCACCATTTCATTCTGGTGCTGCTTCATACCCACATAACTTCACACACATTGGTTGTCAAGACTTCGCTGTTAAGTGCCACCCAAATCTCATTACTCACTCACCTCCTCTGCCACACCACCGATGGCAGAGGCGTTTCTACTGCCTGATGAATATGTACTCTATCCAGTTCCCTGGTTTGAGTACACACCAGGCTCAACACGGACATCGGTAGGATCTATCGATAACCTGCATGAGGTTGGCGAAGAGGAAGAGGAGGTTACATGCAGGACCTGCTTGCCGATGTTCGCCTCTTCCGGGAGGAGGCTGCAGCAAGTACACACACCAGTCGTATTCAACGTGACAGGAACTATGCTCTCTTTCTGGAGGGACCTGCGAACTTTGGTGTTTCGTCTCTGTGATGTCTTTCTGCCGCCACCTGATGTTTTTTTCATTATTATTGTATATAGTAACAGTGCATTTCTTTTTTTGAAATTTAACTAACATTTATGTTTGTGAGACATTATTTCATCGCCACCGTTGAAGCTTCATTTAACCGTGAGTAGAAATTTCAACCATCATATAGTGGTTTTCAATTTCTTGGTTCATGTTCATAAATACTTTTCTGCGCTCGTGGTTTCATATTGTATTTCTATACCTTTGATGGTCTATGTGGTGGTATGCACATACAACATTTATTTTATAATTTAAATGTGTGACAAACTTATTAACTAATAATTCTTATTTCCTTATACTATTACCTCGTAATATAAATTATTTGATGCTTAAAACAAATACAGACCTTAAACATAACATTTTTTTCTACATTTCAAATGTAATGGAAATCATGATTTAATTATTCTGGTTCATGTTCGTAAATACTCATTATACACTTCGTGTTCTTCATTTAACACTTGTATACCTTTAATATTTTATATGTGGGTATTCACAGGCCAAATAATTATTTACATGCAGCAAACGATTGAATTGCTAGCTATTTGATGCTAATAATATTATACAGACCTAAACACATTTCCTCCTCTTCCCGTCGTTATGCAATCCAAGATGGCGGCTATGTCCCCATCCCCACATGCCACCGGTTGCACCAGATACCTCCTTTTTTTACTACTGCATTTGATTACATGCTAACTTATGGTAGGAGGTTTGATGGTTTATAGTCTCTGGTAAGTCATCTGTGTATTTGTATTTGTTTTACTACTGTTGCATGTGTTTTTAGTTTCATCTCTAATACCTACAAACTCAGCTTTTAATAAGTTGAGGAAAGTAGGCTGGTTTGTTATATCAGTGACTTCTTATGTACTAGTTTCCTCTCTGGAGGGTGCTGAACACATCAACATGTCATTATCATTTTTTAATGCAACTCACCCGGACACACACAAATCACACGACAATTTGCACATTTAAAGTACATTGAGCGATATTCGTTTTTAGCCTACATTCCGAATTGAAGAAAGACTTATGTGATTACTTTCCCATCTGAGTGTCTGTGTGTGTATGCGTATGTGTGTATGGGTGTGGCTTTGTGTTGGTCTCTGCATATGTGTCCTCCCCCCTTCCATTTATTTAACGCGTAAGCCGAATTTCACCATGCTTGGTACATATATATTGCACTAAGTAAGGACTCCTTACGTTTATAGTTTTTGAACACGTCGGTCACTTACTTTTAAAATGGCGGTGATTTTAAAATGTAGAATTATGTGATATATTGGAAACCATTTAACCGATTTAAACCAAATTTGTTATACTGACATCGCAAGATGTAAGCATTGAATTCAGAGGTGAATATTGTTGTTGGTACGCCATTTTGGAAGATAGCATCACATGAAAAAATTAAGATTTTACATTACATTTCGAAAAATACTCAACCTTTTTTTGCCTCATTTGGCCTGTAAGTAATACTACGATAGGCCAGGTAAATATGTATAAGTAGTTGAATATTATTCCCAGCTTATTTTCATTATGGCGGCCATACAAGTATTTTACGTTTATTTTGTATAACCACTATACTGTTTGACTGATTATTTCAAACAAATTTTTTACCTTAACAGTATGTATAATAGCATCGTATAAATAAAACAACAACACTTTTAAGTATATTTCGGGAAACAACTGAAAAATTCCTGCCAAATTTGGCAAACGAGAAGTACTGTTGAAGTTCATATATAAAAATATGTTTCAAATACGGTAGACACTTATTTTAAAAATGGTGGCCATTTCACTATAGTTAATATAGTATGCTTAATCTTCGAAACAATTTAATAAATTCCAACTTTACTTTGTAATGCTAGGAGTATATATAACAAACATCAAAAGTGTCTACACTGATTCTCTTTATCCTCCATTTTATACAATACTACCACGCGAATAAATAAAGTTTAAATGTCATATCTCGGGAAACAAGTGACCTATTCCTACCAAATATTGTAAACAAATAGTACTGTGCTAGGTGATGTTAACTGATATGATGTAGGTATGTCGGACACTTATTTTCAAAATGGTGGCCATATAGATATTTTAGTTTTGTATATTAGATATTTGAAACCACGTAATCAATGCCAATGAAACTTTGTATGCTGGCTGTTTATGTTACAGTCATCAAATGTGTCCACACATAATCACTTTTGTCCATCATTTTGTAAAATAGTATCACATTGGAAATTAAAATTATGTGATGTCACAGAAAAAAACAAAAATATATTTCTACCAAATTTGGCAAACAAGTAGCACTAAGGCAGGCCATGTAATCTTGTTAACTTTGAGAGTATCAGATATACATATTTTAAAATTGGCGACTATATAAATGTTTTGATATTTTCCGGATATCCACTTCATGAATTAACAATTTCAGTCAAACTTTTTATGCTGACAGTATATATTAGAAACATCTTGAATAGAGCCTCTTTCAAAGTAATTTTTTAAGATAGCTCTATTTAAGAAATTAATGTTTTTATGCCATATCTTGGAGACCAGTCAACCAATTTCCACCAAAATTTTCAGACAAGTAGCGTTATGGTAGGCCACGTACACTTACGTGTTTTTAGTGGCTCAGCCACTTGTTTTCAAAATAATTATCGTGCAAATATTTCAAGTTATTGAACCATATCATTCAAATCATTAGAATTATTACTTTCGAAGCTGATGATCCGAATCCTACCTGTGTGATGCAGTTGATTGCAAGCTAACGTAATTTAACGAGTTTTTCTTATTTCGAATCCCCGGTAGTTCACTAGTGTATTTTAATTGTCTTGGTAATGTTTCACATGTTTCTGGTTTTATCTCTAATGAAATTGCTGTAAATGAGTCGTCAACGTCTACCTACCATCGAAACTTTTAAGAATTTCACTAAAATTTATTTGCACCCTTGCAAAGGAAAGTAGGCTCATTAGTTATCAGTAACGTCTTGATACACATTACATTTAATGTATGCAATTTTTTTAATGTTAAACTACATATTTATTGCTAAAAAGAAAAATGTTTGAATTATTGTGTTTTGGAAGAAAGAATCTTTCATGGGAGATGCTTAATTCTTTTACGTAAATATTATTATAATTGTATATGTAATTGAGAAAAGAAAAAGGTGTTTTTTTAACGAAGAGATTTTAATTCTTCTTGTGAAGGAAAAAATAAAGTGTCTGTGATATGTCTAGAGCGCGTTGTAACCTCTAATTACAGCGTGGATACAGCGGATAAATTCGGAGAATATGGAACTCGTGTATTGTCCTTTCCGGAGCTAACATCACTCTGAAACTCGTTAAGTGGTTTAACCTGTTACCCAGTTCCAGGAGCTTCGGGACTGGGGCGATGTGATAGGAAGCAGATGCTCCAGCGGCCCTGGAGTATACCCGGAGGCCCAGGAACCTACATCCCCTACACATTTCACGGGTTTTCTCTCCCCTCCCCCATCCCAACCCCTGGCGTCCTTCGACATATCGGTGGCCGGGAACCCCCATTACCTCAAGACGCTGTTATCCCGTCCAGGGAGGCGAGGATGACACTTCCCCTGGAGCCTCGTACCTCCAGGTTGCCGCCGGACAATCCAACTCCGCGGTCATAGCTTCTGGTTCTGGAGCCTCGACCCCCCCTGCTATCCTACATCCCTCTGCGCATCCTCCAGGTCTCGCATTACTTCTTTTCAGTCGCCTCGATATTGGGACAGGCTTCGTGGCCAGCACCTCCCTCCCCCCTCTACAACACTAGTCCTCATCCATTGGGGTGGACTCCATGAAGCAGCGGCGGCGTCGTCTCTCGGCCAATAATAACACCGCCATCTCCCTGCCTGACATTTCTCTTCCCGCCCTCCATTTTAACCCTCTTACTACCACTCGACTCACACACATGCCGGCTATCCCCATTGTCCGACAAATATAGTTACCGGGCCAGGGAGCCCAGATGACCCTTGTGGTCCTCATGTCACGGATAAAGAATTTCGGAACGAATTCCACAGGGGATGGAAGCGCCCCGATTCTGGTCACCAAAATGATCGTGAACTGGAAAAAAAACGGAGGAGGTAAGCGCAGATCTCTCGCATCCTCTGACAAACACAATCATGTGTATTGGATACGTGTCGCACAAAAAAAAAAACGTTTCTACTCAAAATCAGAAAATGTTTCGATCCCTGTTTGACCTCATATAACATGGGCGACTTTCAAGGTTATTGCACAACTTCAATCTCTCGCTTCAATATTTTAGGACTGAGAAGTAAAAAATCACATTGGCATGTCGGACAAATCCTAAAATAACTGTTGGGAAAATGGTTAAATATAGAAAAATACGGGACTGCGAAACATTATTTTTTTAATGTAGATGAAAGATCACGGCAGTAAATCCATATTTACTACAGCTTATACATACAGAATCAGCGTTATAATAATAAACTTTTATGATTGATTTATTTGCATTATATATTAAAGTTCACCCGTAGCAATCTTATGTTAACGACTCGTCAATTTGTGTTTAGCCTGGTGATTATAGAAGTCTAATGTACGTGTGTGTAGTTTTTTCATGAAAAATTACATTCTACAAAAGGGAATGATTAAAAAACATAGAAACTAACAGAACATTTTTTTTAATTTTTACTCAACTACGGCGAAGCCAAAAGGATGGTATTGTTTTTCACGTGTCTGTATGTATTGGTGTATATTCCACTATAGAGTCTAAACGGTTATGTTGATTTTGACATATAATGTACCGTTACATTCATCTTGACACTGTACGTGACGCTAAATAGGAGACGCCATTAAATTATCAATGTGGCAGATGCTAGTCGCCGTAATTTCAGAATAAAATTATTTTTCAAGCAACAGTTATATGGGTATCAAATAAAAGCTTTTAAGACCAGAGTACAAAAAATATACATTACAATAAAATATAACAATATGGTACCTCTACATATAATAACAATTTCCATTTGTACAAACATTAATTGTCAAAATGTTGGACTATTGCTCTTGGCAAGAGCATTTCGAAAATTTAAAATAGTAAATAAGTCATATTGTCGAATGCAGAGAATTATCGCTTACTTGCGGCATGTGACTTTAGTCGAATTGGGTGGATTCCTAAGTTGTGATGTGCGTTCGGCATGCAATTGTATTCTAATAAGTGCTGCTATCTATAAAATTGATACCTCAATGTTCTGAAACTATCTTTGACTATAAATGGCACAGTATTTACATTCTGTGAGTGTATTATCTTTGGTGTTATTCTCGCCAACAATGGCATCGTGTAGTAGGAAAGGATTGTCGCAAAAAGAATGTTACGATATTTTGTTTGCTGATTCAGATTCAGATTTGGAAGTAAGTGAATCTGAAAACGAAGTTGGTTTTCGCAATACAGAAAATGAAATAACTTATAGTGTGGAGTCAGAAAATGTGAGTGATAGTGACAGTGGCAGTGACACAGTGAGTGATGATCCTGCGCAACAGTTTTTGAAAGGGAAGAAAACTGAAACTGTATGTGTAAATAGTAATGACTGGTTGAACACGGACAGTGAAAATATAAATATTTTGCTTGACTGGTGTAACAAATCTCCTTTACATTCGTCACTAAAAAACATAACCTCAAATGACACAGCAGTAGACTGTTTTTACAAATTTTTTCCCAGGTCTACTTTTGCTACAGTAGCAGACCAAACAAATGTATATGCATCCCAGTTTTATGAAAATATGACAACAGAAAAAGTATCACCTCGTTCAAGGTACCATCAGTGGAATGAGTGTACTCCTGAGGAAATACAGGCAATGACAGCTGTAGAAATTGGTATGGGTTTGTGTCGCAAAACATCAATAGAACAGTATTTCTGTGAAACATCCTGGATAAATGATACCCCAAATTATTCAAACATTATGTCTCGTGACAGATACCAGATTCTCAGGTCATTTCTGCACTTCGCTGACAACAAAAAGCAATTTCCAAAAGCGCATCAGGATTATGACCCTCTCTTCAAAATTCGCCCAATCATAGACATAGTGAAAGACACTTACTTGCTTGAATTTGAACCAGGTCAAAGTTTATCTATTGATGAAACCATGCTTCGCTTCAAAGGACGTCTATGGTTCAAACAATACATGCCATCAAAACCTTCTACAAAGTGGGGTGTGAAGCTATGGTCACTGTGTGACAGTGAAACAGGTTTCTTGTTGAGGTTCGACGTTTATGTCGGAAAAGGCGTGCTACAAGCAAATGTTGATCGCAGCCTGGGGTTAGGTGAACGAGTGGTTCGAAAACTTCTTTTGGGGTTTGAACACACACAGCGAATTCTCTATTGTGACAATTTCTTTTCCAGCCCGTCACTGTTCCAGTTCCTCAGAGAAATTGACATAGGAGCTTGCGGGACAGTTCGAACAAACAGGCATGGCATGCCAACTGAGTGTAAACCAGTAGTTTGCAAAATGAAGAAAGGTGACAAGCCAAAATTTTGGCTGAACAAAGCAGAGGGAATGATTGTGTGCTCATGGCAAGATACTGGACGAGTTACGCTGTTGTCAACTGTGCATAGCAATGAGTTGACGGAAGTAAAAACAAGAGCTAAACAAACTGAAAATGGGTACAGAATTGTTTCTAAACCAAAAATGGTATTGGAGTATAATCGGAACATGAATGGTGTAGATCGTTTTGACCAACTGTCATCATCATACTGTTACTATCACAAAAACAGGAAGTGGTATCATGTATTGTGGCATTTCATGGTTGAAGCAGCACTCGTGAATGGGAAAATTGCCTTCAATATGTCACGAGATACTAAAATGTCTGCAATACAATACAGGAACTGCGTCATTGAGGGACTTCTGGAAGAATATTCTCGACCAGCACCAAAAAAGAAAGGCCGTATTTGTGCTGATGTTGTCCCACTTACCAGACTGAATGAACGCCATTTTATTGGACTACAAAGTGACAAAAACCACAAGCCAAATTGTATTGTTTGCTCCATAATGCCTAACCAATGCAATCAAAAAGGAAGAGGAAACTGTAAACGGAAGCAAACCATCTACATGTGCAAGAATTGCCCCAATCATCCTCCACTCTGTCCTGTGCCTTGCTTTGAGGCGTACCACAGTAAAAAAAACTACAGGAAAGTCTGCACATGTAAAAAACAGTGAAAACTTTGTATATTCTTCCTGTGTGTTTCAAATTACTTACATGCAAATTTATCCTCTACTCTGTCCTGTGCCTTGCTTTGAGGAGTACCATATCAATAAATCTACATGAAAGTCTGCACACGTAATAACCTGCACACACAAATCTGCACATGTAATAGCCTGTATATACTTTATATATAGTTTATGTGTTAGAAATAAGTTAATAATAATAAATTAAATTTAAAAAAATTTACATTTTTTTTACACTTTTCGGGTAAAAAAATGAAAAAAAATCCCGCAGCGAAAGAGTTAATGAAGTCACTAAAAGACTAGATGGTAGGTAAGACTTTATGTCTCGTTGACAGCAATATCATTAGAGATGGAACGAGAAACATATGCAACAATGGTATGACAATTACAAATACAAATTTGCCTTATCCAGTACTTGAACCCAGGAAACCTCTTACCATAAGAAAGCGTACAGCCAAACTGCATTACGTAGTTAGGACTCAGTGCAGCAACTTCGGATTTCATCAGAGCAATTTTTTCAGTACATAGAGCTTACTAAACTGAAATATTAACAACGCCATCATTTTGAAAATGTGTTTCTAAGCTACTTAAATCATGTAAATTTTACATTACCTACCGTAGCGGTACTTACGTGAAGAATTTGGTGAATATCGGATGATTGGTTAACGATATATGACGTAAAAACTTCATTTTCCAATGTGGAGCTATCGTACAAAAAGGCCAAAATAGTTTATGTATAAAATACTAATAAATAATCGCACACTCAAAGTTCGATTGACTTTAGTGAAAATGTTTAATATATATGACAGACTTATNAAATACTAATAAATAATCGCACACTCAAAGTTCGATTGACTTTAGTGAAAATGTTTAATATATATGACAGACTTATATAAACTGTATATATCGCCACCACTTTGGAAATCAATGTCTGACTAACTTAAATAATGTATGTTTTTAATGGCCTTCTGTGGCACTACTGGTGTGCGAAATTTGGTGGAAATTACTTGAATTTTGGGAAATATGGCCAAAATGTTTAATTTCCTCACCTGGAGTTATCTTTAAAAAATACCGCAACAGAGGATCATTTTACTAATAAGCGATGCTTCTGCTAAATACTGAGACATGCAAAAGTTGATTGGATTTTGTTAAATTCTTTAACAGACACAACATACTAATCTAAATGTACTATATAAAAAACTATATTTTTCATTTGGCGCTATCTTACAAAATGACCGAAAAAAGAGACTCTATATAGACAAATTTTATGAACGTAATAGATACTGTCAGCATACAAAGTCAAGTTGAAAATGCTTACATAGCTTCGTAGATATAGCATAGTAAGCTAAAATGTTTATATGGCAAACTATTTCTAAAAGAGTAAGTGCCTGGCAAACTCAAATACATCAGTTTATTCGGCATATTATAGTACTACTTGTTTGCAAAATTTGGAAGACGTTGGTAGAGTATTTCTTAAGATAAGACATTAAGTGTTGTTTATTCATGTGGCGCTATATTAAAAATGGCGTACAAAAGAAGCTCTCGGTACAAATAGTTTATAGTTGTAATAAATACTGTCATCGTAAAATGTTAAGCTGAAGTTGGTTACATTGTTACGTAGATAAGATAAAATGTTTGCCTGGCTGCCATTTTAAAAATAAGTGTTCGACTATTAAAAACCATTTATATGGCCTACCATAAAACAATTTGCCTATCAAACTTGGTAGAAATCGGTTTATTGTTTCCTGAGATATGACATTAAAAAAATTATGAGTGTGGTGTTATTATGCTAAATGGAGGGCAAAGTGGATCTGTGTTGACATATTAGATTATTCTGATTTATACTNTAAAAAAAATTTGTGAGTGTGGTGTTATTATGCTAAATGGAGGGCAAAGTGGATCTGTGTTGACATATTAGATTATTCTGATTTATACTGGCAGAATACAAAGTTATCTTGATATTGACAAAGTTATGTTTCTTAGAGTTAGCTTAAGCCTACAAAACCAAAATATTTTTATCGTTGCCATTTTGAAAATAACAACTTTAACCACTTATAAGCTATACACGTATATGGCCTACGGTAGTAAAACTACTTTATTTTTTGTGTGCACTATCTTTAAAAATGGCGGACAAAATATATCCGTGTAGACACATTTGATGGTTCCAAGAAATACCACGAGCATACAAAGCTAGGTTGGAATTGGTTGCATGGGGTCATTAATTATCATACTAGGCTAAACTGTTTTATTTTGTCACCAATTGAAAATATGTGCCTGAACCACTTCAATCTTCAAACATATATTGCATATGATAGTTAGTACGATCAGTTCGCCAAATGTGGCAGAAATCGGTTAACTTTTTCCCGAGATTTTACATCAAATTATTATTCATTTAAGTGACGCTATGTTATAAAATGGCGCACAAAAGAGGTTCTGTGTAGACATAATGGATGCTTGTAACTGATACTTGCAGCAAGCAAATATAAGTTGAAATTGGTTGCATAGCTTCGGAGATTCCGCATACCATAATAAAATACTTATATGGTCACCATTTTGAAATGAAGTGTCTGGTACTTGAAAAAAAAAAANGATTCCGCATACCATAATAAAATACTTATATGGTCACCATTTTGAAATGAAGTGTCTGGTACTTGAAAAAAAAAAACGTAATTTAAACGGTTTACCGAAGTGCTTCTTGTCTTACGAATTTGGTAGGCATGTTTCATTTTTTCCCAACACGCTCTTTTGAAGAAAACTTACCATGTTGATTTTTTGGACATATAAAAACAGCGTGCGTACATGCGACTGCATGCCAGTGTAAACGTTTTTACAAACAGTGTGAAATTACAATTTTTTCAAAAGAATAGCATTCGTAATGAAACAAAACGCAATTAAAATACTTACAAAATTTAAACAAACAATAACAATATCGATTTTATATGGTTCCGCAAAGTCAAGCTGTTTAGATAGCTTTTGAAGCGCTAACTGAGTTCAGGTTATGTGCGGTATTAACTAATTACTTCAAAAGCAATGAGGNGTTTAGATAGCTTTTGAAGCGCTAACTGAGTTCAGGTTATGTGCGGTATTAACTTATTACTTCAAAAGCAATGAGGTAAATTCAAAAAAGTAAAGTTTAAAAATATATAAAGTTTTGCGAAAGGAATTGAGAGACGCTATTTTTTTAATTTTATTTACATTTTTGTACGGTATTGTTACATAATAACGAATGATCTCATTACGCAAAATATTAAACGTAGCAGCCGATAGAAAAAAAACTGTTCTCCGTATTGTAAAATGTTATGCTGTATTTTAAATTGTTACGCTTTGTCTACATTTCTTATGCTTTTTCTATAACTTAAAACATTAATAAAACAAAATAAAATGCATTGCACTTTTTAAGAAGACTGCAAAATTCATTCAAAAGAGAGGAATGGTTACAGATTTTGCCATCTCAGTAAAGAAGTAAAACTTTAGTTATCCACATAGATTTTTTTTCTCTTTTATTTTCGTACACGCGCAACATTTCGCGTGCTTTTGTGGATGACAGGTGATTTCCAGGACACGCCACAAGTGTTCAACACTGCGTTTTTCCGTGAAGGGTAATATAATTGCACAGTCAATTGATAAAAAAAATGTGGTAGATATATAAACAAATTTCAAGAAAAGGGTATTTTTAGATCAAACTTCGCAGAAAAATTTGTAGATTAACGTATCCAAAAACACCGAAATCCACTCAACTATTCTTGCTGTTTTCCGTGATTTGTCCTGGAAAACGCTAAGAAAATTAATAAGTCAAAAACTGTGCATCTTACGACTTAAAATGAAGACAATAATTAAAGAACGCAAAATTTCCTACAATATATCCAAAATTAGCAAAAATCCACCCAAAATATTTTTTATTTTCCCCGAAATTGTCCCGGAAAATATTTTAGAAATTTATTACTAGAAAAATTTAAGAACCTGACGTTTTCTTTTATATATCCAAAATATACAAAAACACGCCCAAAAATTTTATTTTCCCCAGATTTGACATTGACAAACCCTAAAACATCAACAAAAATTAATAACCAAACAACGTCGTATCTTAAGACCAAAAACATGACAAAAAATTTTAAAGAAGTTAAAATTTCCTATATTATATAGATACATTTTCCAAACACCCCTAATAAGTTTAATTTATTATCCCGGGATTAGTCCCGGAAAACATTTTAAAAATTAATAAAAGTGATTAACCGCACGCAAATGTAACATTGGATTATTTGTCAAGAAATTAGCTTAAAAAGCATGGAGCACCGATAAATTAGTAAAGTGCTAAAACACTGGACTCACACTCCGAAGGATCCATGTTGAATTCTTGATTCCTTCATCTTAAATTTTACATTCCATGGTCTCTTTAAATAACTACAGGCAATTGCCATGACCGGATTCCTTCTGCAATCCCATTGAATTGTTTTCCGTTTTTCTATATGCCCCACTCTGTTAAGGGCAACTCCAGGAAAGCTGGGCGGGGGGGGCTCAGATCCCCCGAGCCCCTAAACATAACTGCACAATAAACAATACACCTAAAACAGTACTATGAAGCATGGGTGTAGGACTCCCTATCGGTAGAGTGTCGCCTCAAGAATCTTTTTGTGTTTAATGAGTGGAATTTCATATTTACATGGTTTATTTTTCTTCCGCAGAAAAGAAGCATAACACCATCATCAAGAGAAGAGACTCGCAGCCACGGGCCGTNCCCCCGAGCCCCTAAACATAACTGCACAATAAACAATATACCTAAAACAGTACTATGAAGCATGGGTGTAGGACTCCCTATCTGTAGAGTGTCGCCTCAAGAATCTTTTTGTGTTTAATGAGTGGAATTTCATATTTACATGGTTTATTTATCTTCCGCAGAAAAGAAGCATAACACCATCATCAAGAGAAGAGACTCGCAGCCACGGGCCGTTCAGCTAGGAGATAGATCCTAGACAAGTATTGTAATATTGTCGACAGTATTAGCTGTGGTTGCAGTAGTTCTCTAGACTCGTGGTCTGTCTCATGTAGCACATTTCGTTATGACAGATTGGAATAATCTTAATATAAGCGTTACATATATCACGTTTGTTTGACTTTCGCGAAGGACAAAGGAGAATGACAGTTTAAAGTGTTNTGCAGCTAGGAGATAGATCCTAGACAAGTATTGTAATATTGTCGACAGTATTAGCTGTGGTTGCAGTAGTTCTCTAGACTCGTGGTCTGTCTCATGTAGCACATTTCGTTATGACAGATTGGAATAAGCTTAATATAAGCGTTACATATATCACGTTTGTTTGACTTTCGCGAAGGACAAAGGAGAATGACAGTTTAAAGTGTTCATAGCCTAATCATAATAATTATTCCTAAACTGTTGAAGTATTCCACGACATTCGTGAAAGGCTGAGCTTACGGTTTAATTAAGTAACTGTATTAAAAAACAGCATGGATGAAGTGAACAATGATAAGTGTGAACAATGATAAGTGTGTATTTTGTTAGGAACATGTTAAATATAAAGAAATTACCAAGTTAAAAAAAGGGTTTTATGAGGATAAGGTCTGCATCGTGTAGTAGGGGAATCGATATATGTAAAGGAGAGTATGTACATTCTGATTTCTGAATCTTGCCTCCCTCATTACTATGGGTTGAAGAACAGACTTAAAATATGTTGATGAATTGCAGGTCATGATAAAATACATTTACAAGAAAACTTAGAATCCTATTCAGAAAAGTTTATGATAAGAAACTCTGAGCATTTTTGTAGTGGCGTGTTGTTCTCGAAATAGCATTAGACTACAAATGTCGTTAGCCTTCATGAACATGTGAGTGATATTTTGGTTAAGTTCCAGAACAGAGGTAGTACAAATCTATATGATGAAAAATGTGCGATCATAGAAACAGCTTCAAGGTTATTTGGAAGTGAATGTTGGTGTGCAACTCAGGATCTAGGATTTTACCCAACATCTTCGGAATTAGAGTCTGCAATAACATGCTTATTTGCTCTGCCTCCATCCCTTAAGACTTTACTTGAAATTCTTGGCAATAAAAAAGGAGTTGACTTAGAATTAGCTAGTATTGGTCAAGCAATCATGCAAAATATTCGCCCAAGAGCTTGTCTCTTACCATTTTATTTAAGACTTGGAATCCCGACGTCATCTTAATTTTGCATCCAGGCGATTAATTTATATTCTGTACGAACTGGGATTCTACTGCTCGTATCAAGAATGTATGAAGGTTGAAAGAAATGCTGCAACGGCTAACAGTGATGACTCAAATATAATGGTTCCTGGAAACTTTATAAAGTTTGTAGCTTATAATGTAGACCACAATATACGGACTCTGGATGGTCATAATACGCTACACGGCTTGAGAGTGATTGATGTGACCACTCCGGAACTGCAGACACGCATGCTGATAGCAAAAAAAAAAAAAAAAACGCTCTGAAATAAATTCGACAGTTCAGGAATATTCACCTTTATAATAAAAAATTACAACAAACTCGAAGAAACATACAGAACCATTCCTTATGTTAGAGCTAAGAATCCAAACTGAAATCTCGATTTACTCATGAAGATGAGATTGTTGTTGAGGTCTCAAATGACAAATCGGCCAGTAGTGATGCAAATGTTGCACAATGGTTCACTTCTGGGATCATCAAGGTATTACATTTCTCTCCATCATAGACATAAACCATGGAGACAAGACTTGCATAAATTCAGCACTTAATGTAGTCGTAGATGAAGATTTAAAGCTGAAAACTATGCCTGTGCTAACGTTTTACCAGCCATTGTTGTGGAAAGTCATAAATAGTATACTGATGAAACTAGAAAATAGCTCATTGTTCAATTCTGTGCTCAGACATAGTCGATTTCATAATTTAATAAGTTTTCTAGGTTGTATTGGACATTTCAATTTATCGTTTTTCCGGGAAAAATCCCGGGAAAATAGTACGAAATAATACGTCAATTTTGGTTGATTTTGGATATCCTGTAGCAAATTTTGTATTCCTGTAATTATTGCCTTTACACTTTTGGTTGCAAATCACAAAGTTTTCTACTTGACCATTTTTTTTATAGTTTCTCAGGGAAAAGTTTTGGGAAAATAATAAGAAATATGTGGATTATGGTGGATTTTCGAGATCATATTGAAAATGTAGTGTTATTTTTTTTGTCTGCGCACTTTTGGTCGTAAAAGGACCGTTTTCGACTTATCAATTTTTTTATCGTGTTTCTGGAAAAAATTCTCGGTGGATTGTTGTGGATTTTGGATATCATATGGGAAATTTTCTGATCTTTTATTTTTGTCTGCGCATTTTTGGTCGTTAAAAGTACCGTTTTAGAATTATTAACATTATTTTTTTTCCTTCAAAAATTCCGGGAAAATGATAACAAATATATGGTGAACTATGATGGGTTTTGGATATCATATTTAAAATATAATGTTATTTAATTTTGTCTTCTCTATTTTGGTTGTAAAACCCACCGTTTTCGACTTATCAATTTTTTTATAAATATTCCTAGAAATACACTAGGACAATAGAGGAAAATAATACGTGCATTTTGGTGGATTTTGGATATGTCAATCTACGAATTTTCCTGGCAATTAGTTCACCCGACTATATCGTATTATGTGATACACAAAATAGACAACTGGCAGTCGTAATCACGGCGGTCACACTGAACGCAATGACGTCATCAATAACCGAAGAGAAACGGTGTATAGCATAGAATAAATATGAGGTTGACCGATCTCCCTGGTTGCTGTTCAGATGGAATGTGTGACCGTTGATCTGAAAATTGCAAGGAAATGTATTAAGAGAATGCCTTCACAGTTTGTCGAAACATATTATTAAAAAAAATTCCTTAAATAAATCAATAGGGCCTTATATATTATGAGGCTAATATTTACTCAATTAACTTGTGGATTTAATCCTGTATTATTTATTATTATATTTAAGGGTGTGTCCGACCTTGGAAGCTTATGTATTTAAACGTGAGTTAAAGTTCATTTAATTCAAAACTATCGTTGTCAATTGTTCTCTCGGGCAGTGTATGGATACTAACTTATTGTACAACTTTATAGTTACGTTAATGTTTTTGATCCAGTTCCTAGTTAATGCCTAGAAAGGACGGTTATGCCAAAACCTATTTTCATACAAATTTTTTTTCTCTGAAAATAATTTATTGTAGTTAGCTGTGTGCCCGGATAAAGCTCACACTTATTAAAATTCTAATAATTACTCTGGACACCAACACATAGCATAAGTAGAATGTAATGACACTGATTATTAGAAAGTTAAGATTGTAATAAAGAAGAGAAGAATGTATAGCATGTTAACAAGCCGAGGGACATCAACACATAGTATAAGTAGAACATAATTACACTGATTATGCAAATAGAAGATTGTAGAGAGGAAAAGAATAAATAATTAAGTACGTAATAATTACCTTTCTACTTCCACACAAAGGGGAAGCATACGGGGATTGGGGAAATCTCCACTCAATGATTTACGCCAGGGAGGTCAAAAGCGATAGTACCCTCGTGGTATACTTTCAAAGTACTGTGTAGTCCAGATTGCGCCCCTACTGCCTAAACTCTCTCAATGCTAGTAAGCACAGAAAACAGACCCCTCTGGTCGTGTCACAAATCCACCAGAGGCCCAAAGATTGCTCCGCGTCTCACGCGAAACGAAAGGTTTGATTGACCTCCTGAGTAAGTACTCCTTACAATTGGGTGGATGTGGGTAAACCGTGAATAAACAGGCACAGTCGTAGTGAGTGTGTCTCATGCGCTATTCCCATTTCGTTCAATACCCTTGATATTGCACATAGCAATATCTTACTATGTACAATATGGTATACTGCATGGAATTAATTAAATTAGCATGAGTTGCAAGTTAATTGAATGAAAATGATCATGGGATTACGAATTACTACCACATTAATAGTTTCATTTCTAATAACTTAATCCATCGCACACAGGTAATTTATATCTTAATTTAAATTTATAGAATGGCATTGCTGAGGTAAATATACGCAACTAGGGACTTGCGGTTCACGCTGAAATTCTTTAAATTTTAATACCGTTTGTTATTTACTTTTCAAATAATTGCTTTGTGTTTAGATATTGGGCTGTAACAGGTCATTTAATATTTAAACCTAAAACATTTTAAAAGTAGATATTATGGCATTATTTTAATTATACTACTATTTAAACGTTTTAATGTTAAAAGTGGTCGTGACTGAAATTTTGCTATTATTAATACGGAAATTAGCGTGGGTGGGTGAGTAACTTATTGAAATGGGGGTGGATTATAGAGAAGCTGATGCAAGGCAGCGAGAGAGTAGGGAGGAACCAAGCCTCCATCATTGTTCTGAATTAGCTTTTAAGCTTATTCGTATTTGAAAGGTGCTACGGGCGTAGATCAAATGATTAGTTATGATTTGGTAGAACACAACAGAATAAGATGTGGTTTATTACACATACGGATTTTACAATAACTATTTCAAAGACTATTGATCGGAGGAGCTTTAAATTGAATACCAAGATGTTAATTAATTATACTAAATATTAGATACTTCACGCCATTACTATTACTGTCTTCGCAAGGTGGTGTTGCAATCACGCTCGTGCCCTGGTTTAATGTTTGAAAGTGTGATCAGGCAAGCCGTTTAGCCAAGGCCTCATCACATCATAACACTGTGAACAATGAATCTCCGTGTCCCAACATTTAACTGCTTTTCTGCCAGTGCAACTAGCAAAAATGGCGTGGATTGGTTTGGAGGTTATGATATTCTTTAGTAAACAAGTGCTTTGAGATGTTTATGTAGTTCCTCTTAACAAATTTGTAATGTTTATTGATTAAATTAAAATTGGTAAATGTAATTTTTAACATAAATGTAATTGTCATAAAAAAATTAAGATATAAATAAACACATTCATCACTGTTGACCAAGTGACTTTGACAGTTTTGTTCCTTTGGGGCAGGTTAATGTAAGGTACATGCGCAGAAAACAGACAAATAAGCGGTCTACCTCAGTTTTAGTCTACGGTGTACAGCGCTCCGTCATGACACTCGTGTTGGCATACGAAGTATGCCGCTACTCTTCGATCGAACATTGGGTTGAGAGATGTTCGGAATCACCCCCCAGGTGGCAATAGGAATTATGCATTGTTTAATCTTTACAATTCGAACACGTTGTGTATAATAAAGTAATTTTAAGTGAAAACACATGTAAATATTATATTTATTCTTTGCATGTCATATGCAGAAATTTTAATTTAAGATCAATATTATTACCATTAATTTTAAACGTAAGCACTTTCATTATTGTAAAAGTACTCAAATCTAGCTGGCACAATAATACAAAGTAAAATTTATTATAAACTAGAAGAACTAAAAAATTGGTTTCAAGACAAATGCACACACCCAAACACAAACACACACTGTTTATTCGCCGTTTTTATTTGACATATTCCTTAAATACTGAGTAACTAATAAAACTGTAATTCTGAAGTATTAAGTGGCACTGAAGTAAATTTGTTAAATACCACAAACTGGTGCGTTGCACAAGATAATAAGCATTAATATATAGCACGTAAATATTTAGAATACCACTATTGCTTGCTCCTTGGAGTAGAAGTTAAATATAGAGTGCATGCACTTCTTTGACTCCTAAGTATGCAAAGACAACATTCCCCTATAGTCCACTTTGCTGGTTGGTTAGCAGCTCTTCTTTTCCCGTGTATTCTTTCATCCAACGTTTGGTATACAGCAAACCAATGCGCAATACCGCAAGGTAGGACACCATCCAAGGACAAGTAAACCAACCATCTTGCCTCTATCCCTCCGTGAACGTCAAACAGTCACTTCTTTTCAAGACGATATCTTCTGAGAACTCTCCTTATCCGCAAGCTGCTTGGTTAATATGATGCTGGGTAGCATGCAGTCTTCCCATCTGCAGTTTAGGAATATGCATGACGAGACTGGACTCTGCCGACAAACTTCGACAGTTGATTCCTCATCAGAAAATACCGACCTGTAGCCGAAGTCTGATCCGGAAGGCTTTGACGACCTATAAATAGGGATGTACAAAATTCCCGTGATCATCTGGCAACAGACTATACTTCGAACATGTATTATTTTCTATCGTTTTTGTTACTGGTTCACAATTAAAGTGCCACGCCCTGGGAGAGTCTGAGCCAATCAGCAACTATTATCGATGGGCGAACCGAGTCACGTGCAAAGAAAACTATGTCCACTCTGTGGCAGAAGCCAATAAACAGTCGGTACCGACTCCAGTATACAGTCTATTCGCAGTTTCTTCACACTTTTTAATTCAAATATTTTTAAAGCTAACCCATGTGTGACGTGTCTGGTTGTTCTCTAATTACGCCATGAGTCACAGGCGTTTTATACTTGTGTTAATATAAAAATACCTTATTTTGGTTAAATTTGACTTCTATTTACATTTTGCATATATATATATATCATAAACTCTATTTTTAATTAATGTGAATTAAAACAGCTATAAAAAAGGCGTGTTGTTAATGCGCAGTAAGAAATAGTTCTTATGCAAAATATTATTCCACTGAGTGTGCACGAATGCGGTGCGTTGTCCATTTGTTGTACTTTTCTAGACTCGGTTGAGCTTTGTTTCCATGAGGTGGAAGAATATCCTGAAAGCATAACCTCAGCAGTGCTTCAGAAAAGTACTGCGATGTCTAGCGAGCTGCCAGAAAAGAACGCGAATTTCTTAGGTGTCTACAGGGATTTCGTGAGCGGCCGACAGCCACCGAGCGGCCAGCAGCCAGGTTCGCACGCGGTGAACTCAGGATCGCTCTTCTCCCAGCCAGGGGCGTCCGCACCACAACCGCAGTAGGAAGGGGGGGAGGGGGATTCGTCGAGGGACGTCCCACCGCCGCGGCGTCCATTTGTCGGCGTCGTGCTCGGAGGAGGCCGCCTGCTAATGCCGCTGATTGGGATGGATCGTCCGCGCGCCGCCTCCCATTTGCACCGGCCCGCAGCCCATGAGTCAAAGCAGTTGCGGCGGTGGGTGAATTGGGAAGGAAGGGGGGTGTTCGTTGGTCCCCTCGAGGGGCCTCTCCTGGTTAACTCTTCCATTCGTCAGCGACTCTAGGATCTGCGAGTTTTCCCTCTCTTCCCCTCGTCTTTCCCTCTCCGACCGTCTTCTCTACAACCAAAGGATAACCAGGTGAATGGGCTCAGTCAGCAGATCAACACGATGCGACTGCACTTTAAGACATTATTCGCAAATTTACCACACCAGAGTATATTATTATCGAGAAAAAACGACTGATGAAGTATTTTTTGCCTTACATTCGAGGTAGCTTTGTAAATTTGAAGGGTTGAGTTCGATAAAGACTCATGTGTATTTTTACCAAAAAAATATTTCTTAAAGATTTAAACCAATTTTTAGACTAATATATTTAGGTCACATGCATAGTTCTGACAGTGACAACTAACATTCATGACTTAATGACGCTTTTAAAATTCATTCACGTAATTTGCAATAGGGAAACAAATATGTTTATCGAAACAAGCCTTTGTCCTACTCAAGCCTCCATTTGTTAAGGAAAGAGTCAAACGCGTACAGAAGTTGTTAACCATTACTATATTTGCATGTTGATGTGTAGTAAATTTATCTTATTGTGTATACCTTGAAAGCTTCCATTATTAGTTAGAAGTATAGTGTAAGGTTTTTTACACTGTGCCATTCGTTTCATACAAGGACCCCTGAATCGCCTAGCACGCGATACAGAACTGTATTATATTAGCCCATTTTTTAATCTACTAATGTTTAGATGCAGAGCTCTAAAGTATTCTCAAGCTGCAGAAGTCATTTCGAACACATGTTAGGGAATATTCCTATCTAGGTGAGCTTAACGCTCGCAAAAGACAAGTGCTTCATGCGTATGGTACGATTTTAGAGACTCGAACCGCAATAACTGACGCATGTAGACGCCAAGGATTAAACTAGAAAAATGGAATTAAAGCATAATGTGTTAGTCATAGAAATGTACAAGCAATATGGAGAAAAGACGTTTTAGTTACCACATTGTTTCAAATTTGAAAATTATCGAATAGTTCAAGACGAACAAGTGTCTTGTTGCAGCGAGTACTTATTGATAAAAGAAATACCTTTTCTTGAATGCCGTAACAAATTTATTTTAAAGAAATTCGAATGGATAGGGAAGGGGCATCCTATGCGCAACGAAATTCATTTATACTTTTCCAAAAATTTTGGTTTTGGAGAAATTATTCACTAATTTATTCAGTATAACAAGCTTTACTATTGATCATCAGTTGCCTCAATACAAAGAAACAATCTGCCTTTCTACTACCGGTCGCGTATTTGGTCGTGCAACATCCCAATTTCGCGATTTTGTTTTGTCTTTTCAGTCCTCCCTAAAGGATAAAATAATAATAATATTGTCCCTTGCCACATGTCAATACCACTTCTGGAGGCGTATTCAGGAAATATTTTTAATGTTCCTTTACTTGGCATACTGCTAACGCCACCCTGCAGTTCCTTTTATTTGTGATAACTTAATTGTTTCCTGCATCTTAAATCTCTACCTTATCCAGATTAATGTTATTCCGCCTGATTCATCATTCATGATGGTCAGGTAGTAATGTAGACATTAAAAACATTTATAAATAATTTTAACGAACATTTAAAGTTTATTAATTTATCAGTGGTGCCTGAAAATGCGGAGCAATGGTAGTTACAATATCAAAGTGTTGTATAATAAGGCACGTGAGATTTTAGTTATGATTATGTATATATAATCTTTCCGGGCAGTTCATCATTAGACATTAGCCAGGCAGGCTAAAAAATGAAATCTAACCCCATTGTCCTCTCTATTCATCGGTTTTTTGCGGTTAGTTAAGTATTTTTGTAAATCCTAGTTCATATGTGTTTATCATTTCTTAGCCTACCACCACCCATGAAAGCGACGACTTTGTTCATGTGCCGATCGTATTGTCATGTTCATAAATATGTATGTTACTGGTTGGAATGATATTTCTTTAGCTTATTTTTACACTAAAAAAAATAAATTTCAGTTAATTTATTGTGTCAATCTGTAACGTTTCTTTTTATTGATACGTTGAGACATGGAAATGTTTTCTACATCACCAACAACTTATTGGGAGCATAAAAGTCAATAGGTACTTTGTGGCTCCTCTCACTGACAATGTTGCACATAGTCATCATTTGACTGGTTCTTGTTCACGCCCTCAACTTACCTTGAACACGCTGACATTCTCACGACACAGCCCTTGTGTGATGAGAAGAGAATTTTAAACATAAAATGAGCTGGAACCAATATAACTGCAGGAAAAATTTCCTTGAAATTATAGAAATATATATATTATACACTGATCCACGCCTCGTTTGGGCCCACCAACACCGCCATTGGACTGTTGATGACTGGAAACACGTTGCCCGGTCTGACGAGTTTCGTTTCCAATTGTAGCGGGCGGATGGACGTGTACGGGTATGGAGACATCCTCATGAATCCATGGACCCTACATGTCAACAGGGGACTGTTCAAGCTGGTAGAGGCTCTGTCATGGTATGTGGCGTGTGCAGTTGTCGTGAAATGAGACCCCTGATACGTCTAGATACGACTATGGCAGGTAACAGATACGTAAGCATCCTGTCCGATCACCTGCACACATTCATGTTAATTGTGCATTCCGACGGACGTGGACAATTCCAGCAGGACAATTCGACACCCCACACGTCGAGAGTTGCTACCAAGTGGCTCCAGGAACACTCTTCTGACTTTATACACTTCCATTGGCCACCTAATTCACCAGACGTGAACATTATTGAGCATATCTGGGACGCCTTTCAACGTGCTGTTCAGAAGAGATCTCCATCGCCTCGCACTGCTATGGATTTGTGGACTGCCCTTCAGGATTCATGGTGTAAAATGCCTCCTGCATACCATCAGACATTAGTCGAGTCCATGTCACGTCGTCTTGTGGAACGTATGCGTGCTCGCGGGGGGCCTACACGATATTAATCAGGTGTACCAGTTTTTTTTGGCTCTTCGGTGTAGTTACTCAGAAATTTTCGTATAAATGTGGAAAGTCAGATAAATAAATTTGGTTTCCTTTTTTGTGAATGTACGGAGCTTTGCATAAATTTTCTAATAAACTTTTAAAGATATTTGTAGTTAGAAATGCTATTAAGTTACCAAATTTATTTTCGCTGTGCGAACGCGTGTAAAAAAGAAATTATTTAATATTTTTCATTTAGTTATGGGATTCCAACACAAACTAAAAACTTACTAACTCTAAACTATATCTATTCACTTGTTGTAGTATCATGTGCCAAGTACTGAAAAATAAATACGTAAGATAGCCGGAGTGGTTGTAGTATCGTAGAGTAATCACAGTTAATACATCCCTAATAAACATTTATATATTGTACTGTACATTTTCTACCAATCTCCTAGAATATATAAACACACTGAAATACATTATGGTATTTTCAGAATGTTTTGTTTGCATTCAACGTGCAATTTTGGAATGAACACACAATTATTTAGAGTCTACAAGGTTGATGAGGCCATTACAAAATAATTTTTGTCCACCACAAACAAGAGGACAAGATGACTGAACTACGAAATCACTTTTTCATTTGTAGTTTTCATAATTAAAATGAACGATAATGGTGACCTACGTGACCAAGGTTGCTAAATACCACGAAATCCTGAGATTGAAACCTAGTTAAGCCACAGATTTTCCTGCAGTTTTTATATGTATAAGCCAGCTTATTTTGTAAATCCTCTCCCCCTCTGACTAGACTTCGTCATAAATGTTAGCCATCATATTGTTAAAAAGAGATAATAAAACGAAGTGTGCCAACATTTACTTATAATGCTGATATCTGAATGACGTCACGTAACGACAATAATAAATGTTTGTTATGGCTAAACTTTTAATTTATTATTCACCAGCACCTGTAAGGATATATTATTTTTTAATATAAGTAGCAGTTACCTAACATCTGTGCAAGGTCTTTAAAAAATTTTTCATGTATTGTTATTAAATATTTACATAATAAGTTATAATTATCGGTAAAACTTCGAAAAGGAGTGAGTGAAGAGATTTGGGTGGCTTTTAACAACGAGGTCGTGAGAGCTGGTGAGAGTGATTGAGGTGAGAATGGGGCAGCGCCGGAATGAAAGGACGGGGGTATCTGGAGATCCCTGAGAAAATCGACTAATGGCATCGTCCAGCACGATTCCCACTTGCGAAAATCCGGAGGTGACCCAGCTGGGGATTGAGTCCGGTTCGTCTTAGTGGGAGGCGAGCACGCCAACAGCTCAGCCAGCGCGACCCCTTCGAAAATTCGTATGTCGAGGTAATCATCAGTTATAAAGCAGCACAATTATGGAACACCAGGGGAGCATAAACAACAACAAGCTACCTTGGAAAAGGGGTGTGTTGAGAAGGGGGTGAATTGCTCATTGCCGCCGAGCGTCGATGGGTGGGCAGAGCCCGCAAGACACGCGGGGGCCAACATTGGAGCTGACAGTGTAATTATGTGGCTCATTTCTCCCGAGCCCGTGTTTCCGTAGGCTGGCGCGGAGATAATTTGGAATCGCAAGTGCCGCGCATGAATATTTAGCGCGCCGGAAGGGAAGGGGGCGCTTGCCTGCTGTGCGGCGACGGACAAAGGTGAGCTGTGTCGCATCTTACGGGACACTCGGTGCTCGGTGCCTTGCTGGAGCATGCTGCTTGCTGCGGCCGCTTGCTCAGCTGCAAGAAAAGTACGTATGAAGGGTCTTGCTGGGCACCAGTTCCTGAAAATACAAAATCAAGACATAAGTTCAAACTACTTAGTAAGTTTCTATGGCGTTGGTTTTATTGAATGTATAATTGAATTAACAAAGTCATAACATACAGCAATAATTTATACAAAGTATAGCTTTCGCATAAATTGTTTTTACTGGATTCGAATAGTAACGTATAAAAACAACAAAATAACTTCGTATGAAAAAATCTTGTTTTTCAATGTATAGTGTTTGTATAGGACTTTACAATTAAATTTTTTTTAAAAAAACCCTGTCTTAATTTTTTCGGAGTTTCACATTCATTTAAACTTCTGTTAAAAAATATTGTTACAAAGGTACTTCTTTATTCTCGATTCATAAATGTCAATATTATAGTACTGTAAATAAATAATTTTGCTAATTATAATGTATTTATTTGGCATCTTTTTTAATCTATGATTTATAAACTGTAAATATTTTTGTTTTTGTTGCAAAGATTGCAATTTTTAATAGAAAAATGGCAAATTTTTAATAAAAAATATGGATCAAGTTTAGCTGCAGGTGATAATTACAAGTATTCTAAGCGCTTATCAGTATATCTAGCCGCATAAAAATACGTTGAGTTGCTCAAATACTAATATTGATTTTTATGTTTCCGGAGTTTGTGCACAACGTGACCTTTCAATCGCCATTAACGCTCGCCCTTGACTTTCTGCACCTACGTCATGGATCTCAGCAGAGAGGACACAAACTAAGTTTGGAATCGTCATCAAGATTTCGTTACAAACTCAGCAAGTACTGATTGCGTCTAGTTTCAAGGAGAGATATTATAAAGTTTCTATACGTAGTTTCAAATTGTTAGAGTATATAAATAATTTATAAGTTAACATTTTTTTTTTCAACCACTTATTACTCCCGGTTCCAAAGTATTATTTCCAAATGAGCCATTTATTGTGCTACGGTGGCAGTGCCGTTAAGGCTCTGGTTTCTTCAACCCTCACGAATTGATCCGAGACTATAATTTTGCCCATGGAAAACGCATTGGACTACGATGAAGTTCGATAGGTTTAGTTGGAATACTCTGGTCTTATCTCACAGTCATATTACGCCATTTTTACATTGTGTACGTCGTATCGCTTTATCTCGATCTGACCAACACATATCAGGGTCCTCTTGCCATCGGAGTCGCTTCGTTGATCGATGCTTCTCGCAGTGACGTTTTGTTATTTAAGACGCTTGTTTTGAAGACACTTTTCCTACCGCTAAAAGAATGTTTCAAATAAGAGTAAACATCAATCGAAATTCTGACAATATCAGTTGTTGATTTTCAGGTGACCTTATTTCAAAATTATTTAAAATTTCTGGTGACGGAAGCAAACAAACTCTTGAACGGAATAGTAAATAGTTGAATTGAATGAAATGTGTCGTTTGTAACGATCTGGTGCGTATTGTCATGCCATTCCGTTAAGGATATAAAAGCCGCAGCCCAGACGAACATCCTCACCGTTTAAAAATGTGAAGCCTCTTTTGTTTTCGAGAAACTTTGACTAAGAGTGTTACATCAAAGTGCGAATATTTTATTAATTTAATTGTGAAAAATGTAAAATTGTAAAAATATTAGTTTAAATTAAGAATTTGAAAACTTTATTATAATATGGCCACTCTTTTTAAATGAATTGGGAGATAGTATCCATAAAATTTCGAAATATTATAGATCTCAATTTAATTAACACTGTTAAGGATTTTTCCTTTGAACGTAAAAATTTTACATTATTTTGAACAAATTGAAAACTGCGATTTGTAAGGGTTCGTGTTCCCTTTTGTAAACAGTGTAAGCCATAGGCCGCATTACGTTCTCTATTTATTTTTATAAGGAATTCTATCGCCATGGTTTTGCCAGATTTCAAAAGAATCCTGTTAGTGATATGTTATGAAATTCCTTTTAAAAACTCCAAAACTAGCAGATTATATTAAATAACATATTTTAAGTTGAATCCCATTTCAGGAAACGTATCTCTCGCTTCTGGTGGATTAAAGGATGCTACTGTTGTGAATCCCAAATTCAATACAAGAAAGTTTTCAAGCAAATTAATTGTTCTATTACTGGTTTACAGTCGTAGTTGTTTGTTAGTGCTGATTATTGGCGCCCATCAACTACTTGACAAGCGTTGCACCTGCTAAGCATCTTCTGGCGAATTTTTCTCAAAATGGGTGTGTACTGAATTTCTTGCAAAGCATCCAAGATTAGTGCAAGCATATCTACCTACGACTATACATGAGTCTCGTAAATAACTGTTAAGTGTCTGGCAAATAATATAATCCATGAGGATCCAGACAGAAATAGTCGGTCGAGTTAAATTCAGTGATCGTAGAGGCCAAGCAGTTGAGTCATCACTTTTTTTATACATCTTCCCCTGAATGTATGGCTGGGGTGATCCCGTACAGTAAGGGCAAAATGTGGTGGTGGGCCATCGAGCTGAAACCACAATTGTTAGCGATTGTTCACTGTCACATCTTGTAAGAACCACGTCATTACTACTTCCAGGACGGCCATATACACGTGGCATGTTGGATAGAGCGGAAAAAATCAAGCACCAGTACTGAAGACGGCAGGTAATACCTGCTCACATTCTAGTGGCAACAATTGCCTTTAATATGTGAGAATTTTTACATTGAAAGTTTCTGTCAGCCAAAGCATAGCTTTTTCGAGAGATTGAAAAAAAAAATCAATGGTACATTTAGCCCCATCAGTGAAAATAATTAGGCGTGGAATCTAGAGCTTTTACTGGTATACTGGCAAAGGTGGCTTGAACATGAGTCGATAATTGACCAAAATCAGCGGGACTGACTGCATGAGCCTTCTGAGAGTGCGAATGGTGTAGTTACTTTCACGCAGGACATGCCGGACGATACTGTGAGCCACTCCCGTGGCATGAGAGCAGTGGTTTGGATACTCGTAAATGGAGTCATTTAACTCCATGAAGTACAGCTTCTTAAAAGTCGGCGTTCAGTGCTTGCTTGGAGCAGCTCATAGTTCTTTAGATTACGAAGTTAACAGTTTCCCACATCTATTCCGGAAAAAAAATTGCGTGTGATGTTTTTAAGCATTCTGGGAAACGCTCTTGATGAAGGGGGTGAGCAGCTCGTCTATTGCCTTGAGCTTCGCCGTACATAAACATAATGTCAGCTAACCCAATACATGTGAATTGATCCACGTTGATAGGAGAGTAATTTGCTAGTGATGTAAAGTTGGGACAGAAAGCACTTGATCAGTACGATAGAAAACACGTGACATAATGTGATCACTGCCCTGTGATATTTAAAACCCATCCGTAGTAAACGTTAATTGTCTACCATACAGAAAAAAAACAATACATTTGCTTTCTGGCAATGATAGAATCGATCTTTTACCAAGCGAAAGAAGAATATTTTATTTTTTTAACACTTTACAAGATTTTACTTTACTTGAAGTACTGTATGTTTACGAACACTGGTTATAGCTAAATAATGAGCTCCTTAGTGCCCTCTACCTGCTCTAGTAACTTGTAATAAACATTTTAACATCTTGTCTATAACATCACAGTTTTTTGTCTGTTATATGCCTTCATGTATGTACGCACACGAGCACGTGTGTATCCAAGAACCACGAATGTATATTTAAGTACATTAATGCAATAATGCTTGTAATTATGGACACATGTATGAAAACATTTATTTATACATGTAATTATGAACGTATATAAAACCTAAAATTAGACGTATGTGCATACACGCATTCCCTTCAGTGAGTCACAACATTTTAAAATTGATTTGATACAAAAATTACTTGGAATTGATATTTGGGACTTTCGACTTCGACTTATTACTAAGGGATTTGCACCAACCACAACGTGAAAAAAAAAACAATTTAAAAATAAATATTGGAAACCTTTATAGGTAAAAGATAACGAAATATTTCAATCATTCATTAAAGGAATTTAATTAACTGCTGAAAATATCATAATGGACAACGTCCTCTACCTTTAACAAAGTAGGGTTTACCGTTCTCATTGCAGTAAATAGTGTGCCCTTGAGTGCATTTATCAAATTTCCAAGACCAATTATTAACACTTTCAATCACAGTGTCGTATATTTGGAACGATGCGGAGAAAACGGCTTTAATGACTTGTACTGCACATAGCAAAAATTAGTATCCACTGAAAGAAGTTGACACCTGCCAAAGCTGAGGTTTGGACGTAGGTGTTGTAATCTGTTCTGTGGCGTGAGGCGCCAACACTTAATACTAGTCCTCAGTGAGCGGGCGTGGGNGCCCCCGCCACTGCAGGTAGCCGCGGACCGCCGTGTTCCCCTGGGTAATCACCCGCGGGCGTGTACTCCAGCTCTCCGCGCTTGGGTCCAGCCCAAGCGCCTGCTGTTTTGTTCTGGTTTACCAGTTTCAGCACTCCGTTCTGTGCGGAAATAATTGAAGGCGCCCCTCAGTTCTGCGTCTATGTAGTTCTCCTGCCCGGCTGCTATTATTTCCGCCCGCTATTCCAAAAGCTCTCAGGGTTTCATATTGTGGTCAACAGCCTGGGACAAATCGCAGCCTGGCGTGGTCATAAATACGTCTCGGCGTTCCTGCCTGCTCGCGGAGGCTGGAGTCTGTCCCTCTATTCCGGCTGGAGGTTTGTTGTTTGGTTCAGCGTTGTGGGAATACTTCAAGATCTCCCCCTGGCCGCTGCTACACTCGTGTTCTTCNACGGCTGTGGCTGACCGGGGGTGAGCGCGGCCGTGGGTGTAGGGTTATAGGGACGCCGCAGGCGTCAAAGTCTCTGGGATGGGGTTATCATTTGCTGTTTAGACTAAACTGTAGACTCATATACAGCTGCTGCCAGTTTACGTCAAGCGCAAACAAATATTTTTTGGTCCCTGATATACGACAGAACTTCAAACCGACAGATGTAGAGCTGCGAAGAAAAAACATTTGTTTCTTGCAACGTCTAAAATGAAACATTGATCCATGACTGTAAGGGTTAAATTTCTTAACCAAGTGTACAAAATTTTGGCCTTATTGTAACAATCTGTTACTCCCCGTTTAAGAGAATGCTGTCCCAGTTTTAGGGGATTAACCCAATGCTTGGAAGTAGCCAACATGAGCGACTTGTGCGTTGAACGCTTTGCTTGCCGACCTGTTAACGACACGATGACTAAGTGTTAACAGCTGGTTGTTCGTAAATAAATCACCGAAACGCATAATATCCGCATTCAACTTACCCTGCCTCGTTTTACACAGGTTTGATGGATTAACGATAAATAACAGTTAAAAAAATCCTATGAAAGAGAATTCTTCACGCATTTTGAAATGTGGCTGTAGGTGTTACACGACATGTTACAGTGTTAATTCTAACATGCTAAAAAAAAAACAATTTGTGTTAATTTTTTGAAGGAGTACAAACTAACACAAAAACGTATCACAATGTGTTAGGCAAGTGGTTAGTTGGCGAATTTTCAGAACGGGAAGTGCATCACTGGTTTGNAACAATTTGTGTTAATTTTTTGAAGGAGTACAAACTAACACATAAACCTACAAAAACGTATCACAATGTGTTAGGCAAGTGGTTAGTTGGCGAATTTTCAGAACGGGAAGTGCATCACTGGTTTGAACATTTTTATGCTGCTCACTAGAGTTCCTAAGATGAGGAAAGTACAGAACACGTATCCCAGGTGGATAATGATGATTTTAAGACATATTATCAAGCAAATATTCTCACTGCTGTCAGGTAATTCAAATCAAAAATCCGAAGTCTGCAGTTCGACCATTTCTGATCATATACAGAAAATAGAGAAGAAAAAAAGACAACTGGGTACAACCAAATTGTCATACCATCACAAACGAGAGCTGCTGGTCGTTTGCAATAACCTATTGGTTCATCACTACAAAGATTTCCTATTCAACCGTATCATGACGTGTGAAGAAAAATAGATCTCGCACGACAGTGATTAGCGAATTGGCAACTGGAATGCAAAACCAAAGTTTATTCCACAACAGGTTTTACTGTTTGTGTGGTGGACGGCAATGTCTGTTTCATTACGATTCTCTCCTTATTTGAGATGAAGACGATATTTTTACTTTTCCCAGGATCTCAGTAGTTTTGTGAGATATGAAAACCGCCATTAGTTTCAGAGTACCCTGGTAACGTATCTGCGCGTTGTTTGCAGCCATACAATCCGGCGAAAGAAGCTGCCACGCATTTTCTGTTTACCCTGTTCGGAAATTTTCACGGATTAGTACACGTGCGGTGAGCTTACTGACATCATTTTGATTGACGGCAAAGCTGAATGCCATGGCAAGTCAGTTTCAAGATTGTTTAAGATAATATTCTCAACAAGACAACACCCAGTGCTCACACTCGTATACCATCTTTGCAAAGATCGATAGACGCTTGCGGGTATCTGTTACTGTCCTGCAAAAATATTGAAATAATTGGTGTACATAAAAAAAATACACCATCGTATCAACAAGGTAAACTTACTCCAGTGGAGGAATAAATGCCTACCGGTTTTATGCTATTCACTGTAAAATTAAAATTAATATAAATTTACACAAACTAATTTTTGGCAATTTTACATTTCGTATGTGTAATTTGTAAAAACAACCATAGTACGTGTAATTTTACCCGTATGTTCTTACTAATGTAGAGAGTACTACAGGACTTTGGTGAAAATACATGAATGTATGGTTTAGTAAACATAATGTTGGTGTCATTTTACACATTTTCAAGTATGTGGAAAAACACACACAATTCCTGTATTTAGATTAAATTGTATATTTTTACTGCTACATGGTTGTAGTATCAACGTTCAATGTCAGTGTAGTTGTACATCTTCCATTGTGCAATTTTACAACGACCATGTGAGTATAAACTTGCGTTATATTATGAAGTATTCGTGAGCGTATTTTAATACATGAAAATATTCGGTAATTTAAAATTTTTATATGTAATTTGCTAAAGCGAGTAGAGTATTTCTAATTTACATTAACTATCGTAGGAATTCAAAATATAAGTGAAGTGAAGAGATTTGGGCGGCTCGTAACAGCGAGGTCTGAGAGCCGATGAGGGTGATTGAGGCGAGAATGGAGCAGCGCTGGAATGAAAGGGCGGGGAACTGGCGGAAGTCGCACTCCGCCGCCTGCCCATTTGGCTGGCGGCCTGCGAGCGGGCGACTCGCCAAGGGCTTGCCACAGCACCAGCAAACCACGTCGGGGCCTCGTCAAGGCTCCCTTGGGTTATACAATATGGGTGCACTGCATGAGAAGGCATCAGTGTCACACCCGAAACGGGACATCCCAGAGAAAACCCGCCGTCTAACGGCATCGTCCGGCACTATTGCCACTTGCAAAAATCCGGGAGTGACCCGGCTGGAGATTGAACCCGGTTCGCCAATATAACTACCAGTACTGGTTTAAAACATGTGATGTAGCGATAGGCATTAGAAACACTTCGAACTCCTTTTGTGTTTTCAAAAGGAATACCTAGCTTCCACTGATGGGATATGCTGACTTTTGCATATACTGAATTATTCTATATCTGAAGTCAATTGTTATCCACATTTTGGAGATAACATTTTTATGACTATGTTTATATGCTAAGTTACAAAACAGAACAAGATAACGTGAAATTTGTAAAAATACACATTCCAAATATGTGAATTAACATGACGCAGTAGTAAAAGATCATATACTGACGGTGCAATTGCTTAGTAAAATAGTAAAGCATTGACAGAAATTGTGGAATTACAACCAACAACAGTGAATCTTCGATTTTACTTACGCGTGGTGAAATCCTATTTGCGATGTCTGTGTAAATTTATTTCCAGTGGAGAAAAAATACACGAATGTGGCAATTTATATTCTGCTACATAGGAATTGTAATATTACACGATTCTATGTATAATTAGTTATACTAGGTACTTGTTATATTACTTTGTAGGATAAATTTATTTGAATGTAGAGTAAAAAAAAAAACGTTGTCATATGCAGGTGTGAAATTACACTGAAAGTGGAGACACTACTGCCACATATATTAAGTGTAACATTTCAGAAGTGTTTTGTACAGTGGTGATACACTGCTCATAAGATGAGTTCGTCACACATTGCAGGACTGTTGGCGAACGATCACCTTCTATAGTCCATTCGAGGTAACTTTGCAATTTTTTAATCAAACCTTTGAAAAATACCCCATGTATGGCGTATTTGATTGATTTCTCAAAATGGCATCTATCACAAGCGTTTTATGGTTCTTTTAGCGTAAATGTAACGTATTTTTTTTCTAAATTAGATTTTTCTCATGATTCATATATAAATTGCAATATTTCATTTATAATTAAAATTAATAAAAACACGAGATAAAATATGTGTACTGGTAATGCCCAATAAGAAATAGTTCCCTCGCAAAATTTTATTAAATTGAGTGCGCAATAATGCGTTGCGATGTCATTCTGGTGTAATTTTCTCGACTGAGTTAAGCTTGGTTTGCAGGAAGCCGAGTAATATATTTAAAGTAGAAATTTAGTAGAGTCTCAGAAAAGTTGGAAGGAGCCACGAATGGATTATACACCCGTATTACACAAGGAAAGTTCGGTTAGTGGGACTTTGTGTCTTGCTCCCCGGAAACTATTTCCGTGCCTGGTTTCTCAAGCAGACATCTTATGACATGAAGTTTTATAAATCATTTGCAGACGAAGCATAATTCTCTCGTGACTATATGTACTGTACAACCAACTAAACAGTTATCTGTGTATACTGACGAAAATCCACATGGCTCATGGTCATGACATCACACGTAAATTTGATTTCGATGAACATTTAAGTCTATATAGAACCATACATCTTATCGGCACGTATTGATGGCTATGTATACTAGCAGTCTTGCCACAATCTATATCCATGCTGCTAAAAAAACTACAATTAATTGCTCGTTGTCGTATTTGGCTGCAGAATGATGGGACACAGCCCCAAGATGTCCATTGTGTGCAGGAACATCTCGATCAGCAATTTCCAGGGAGATGAATGGAAAGAGGTGAGGCTGTCACGTTGACTGTGCACTGTTTTTATCTATAATTGCGCAAATTCTACCTGTGGTGCCACGTGAAAAGCATAGCCTACGAGGCACCAGTCGACACAGATAGTACCTGTTGGCAAGAATATACGCAGCTGCGTTACGATCCAAACCAATGCAGCCATATAGTAGTGTGTTCTACAGTTTATTATATTACGGTGTTGTAACTTATGTGTCGATGTAGAAGGCGGACACTTCAAACACTTGTTTTGTTTAGTGAATGTGTAAATCTAAAATAAAAAAATTAAAATGTGTATCGCGCAATAAACCGCCACAAATTAAACGCATATATCACAGTATCGAAAACGTTACCCATTCACACCAGTTATTCAGTTTGGCCACCATAAAGGTACTGACATCCATCCTAATGCGGGGGCTATTTTCTCGCAAACTGAACGGGTTAGTGTATTATTAAAATGTCCTGTTTTAATATATGGACATAGTAATTAATAATACACATTGAAAATTCTTTAAATATAAGAAAGTACAAACAGTAATATAAATCGATACGTGAATGGTAACTCCTAATTTAATAATGCATGGCGACATAAAATGCAATGACTTAATGAGGGGTAGATTATCTTCTCTTAGTGATACATATTCGAGTTCGTTCTCTTTGATCTTTTACAGCTTTGAATATTTATATTATAAAAATATAATTTTTTTCCTTATTTTGAAGGGTAGCTACATGGCCGTCTTAGAGACAGAAGTCTTACATAGTATATGTTCCTCCTAACTGTTGGTATTGAATCAAATCCCAAAAATGTAATACGCTTAAGGAAACACGAACTTCGTTAGGTACGAAACGTTGGGCACAAAATCAAGAACGAGAAAATTAATTATTACTCACTAAAGAGTGGCCTAACGCGGCCGTTTTTTCGTAGACATGGCCTTATTAAAGTAAATTACGGTGAGCACTTCATTGGATGAGTATTTCAAACACTTTCCTGATTTTGTGAAAGGAAGGATAGTCAGAGGAAACCAATCACAGCACTTCACCTCATGTGCAGCTCTTGTGTCAAGTTAAGTTTTCTCAGCTGCGATCAAACAGATGACTGGGTCAAGGGACCAACGAATATCCTCGTTGTATGTAGCTCAGGGTGTTAATTTACATATTATCGCTTATCTCACTGTAATGTCGAGTTGCAAGGTTAAAATGATGGTCTTCCGTATCTCTAAATGTTGAAGAGGCACGACTTAAAAACTTGTATATGTAACGTTCGCTATGTTCTGATGTAATCTGTGTTCCTTCAGGATACAAACAGGCGTAAGATATAAATTTTATCTTTTATTCACAATATATAAATATTATTTTAGTTCACAGGGGAATGGAAAGGTAAACAGATGATCCGGATTGTGTAGTACCAATATATAACTGTTTGGGGAAAATTTATCTTACTGGAGCCATAAATGGACACGAACTGTGCGCACAGACGGCGAAAATAGAAAGAAAAATTTTTATAACTAGACAAAAAATTTCGTAACTTTCTTATGAACTTTTGTTTAAAACAGGTTGTAACGTATTTAAATTAGGGCTGATAATAGCGAATACACTTTATTTCAAATTACAACAAAGAAGTATTATTTAGAAAACTACCCACCCTTAAATATAATTTCCAACAACGCCTGCCGGGCAGGCAGCCCGTATCGCGACTTTACTGGCAGTGTAGTCAATATCCATTTGGCAACGAAATCCAATTTGAGTACTGCACTTTTCAATTAGCAGGTGTTGAGAATATTTTCCTGCAGTCTTGATGTTACTTTGATATCTAAATCCTCCTTGATCGACATATCTGTAGAGTAAACTGACGGATCCGGTAAACAACTGTGTCGATGGCATTCTGACTTTTGACGAGGGCATCAACGTTCATTTTCATGGCAGTGCAACGAACATAACTCACCTTTGCAGTATAACTCACCTAGTGCCCCAAAATACTGAAATACAACACATTATAGCCACCCACGACCTTCTACAGCATCATCATAGCATATTCACAGGTTGAAAACACAAACGGCACTAATTTATTTTCCTTTACGTGGTTGTACAAAAGCGATGATTGCTTCACAAACTTCGCAATCTACGAGCATATAAAATAAAATGTAAGGTTTTTATAATTACATTTTCGTGTATCTTCGTTCAACGAAACACGATTCACAATTGTTTTATTTTGATAGATATTATATTCTATTAATCTTGAATATAAGTATGTTTAAATTCGGTTTTCAAATGGAGCTCAATTTTAGGCTGTAAGTCATTTCCTTTTTTTTTTTTTTTTGGGGAGGAAACGGTAGTTATTCCATGTACAGAGAATTTGTGTCTTAAGTACCAAACTTGCGCCTTGTACAGATGTACGAAACACCTTTTAGTCGTTGGGTAATTTGAATCCAGGACAACTGCGCACGTGGAAGATGCGAAAAAAAAAAAATTATGGTGCAAAATTTATATTTTTCTCACCCCCTGCTAGAGTTGAGAGCGGAGAGAGACGCTGTGGTGGCGACTCCCGCCGCTTGTCCACCTGAGTTAATGAAAGCCGCTTGGACCAAGGGTCTTAACGCTATCAAGTCGTTTCCTCTGAACCTCCCCATTGTCCACTGACTTATTTTTCTCCACTCCATCCCCTTCCCCAACCCCCTCCAGAGCATCCCTTCGACTGCTCTCGGCCCGCGCACCCTTCCTCAATCCTCCTCATTATAATTCCCTTTGTCCCAGTCGCAAGTTGTTCTCCTCTTTTTGTCTCAAGCTTCTCCCCCTCACCACATCATAGAGCCCCCTCGAAAACAAACTCGACAATAGCCTGGAACAAGGAAGGGGGTGGCAACTTTGAATAAGGCTGATTAAAACCGCAGCAGCCCATGGCGCTTCACAAAGGTGGCGGGCGACAGGGGAATTGCCGGGGGGAAGGGGGAAGGCAGAGAAGGAGGATTTGCAGCGCCTTAACTGCTCGGAGCATCTTCCCGCACCCCCGGACAGCTTCCCTGGCGCTGGACAATTCCGCCCCCTCCCTCCCTGTACCATCCAGCCAGGCCACCTCGCCGTGTGATGGTATTTTCTATCGTGACATCACTTTAACAGCGTGCAGCGGCCGGAGTGACCGTTTATGTGGCCCCCTTCTCCCTTCACCACCGCACAGACCACCCGGCTCTTCTGTGTTGCCCGGGGCTCAACTACATTATTGCCACTGCGACAGTTTAAGTATGTAGGACGTGGGGTGGCCATCTTGCACAGAGATCAAGTATCCCTGCTATTCTGCTTCACTCCCCAACTTTGCACCGACCCCTGGCTTTCGGTGTTTACATAGGTGTAATATTGACAACACTGGCTCTATGAAACCTCAAGTCGAAAATGTTTCCGTGCCGTGAGGAATCATAAGAGTAGATTTTGGGATAAATTAAAATTTTTATTATACTATTAGAAATATATTTGGTTCCAGTGTCTTGTACCATCTTGACTAAATAGTGCATTGTTCATATACAGTGTTTATATTCACCTAAGAAGTGTAGTTTGAAAACAATATTTAACAAAAAAAAAAACTCAAAACTATTTACAACCATATTTACTATCACTTAGATTTAGAAACTTGGGTTTTCCATTATATAAAAACATTTTTAATTCCTTTATTAATATTGAATACAATAATGTGTAAGATTTTAGTCACTCAAAATATTAAATTGCATGGGTTTTACTTGATCATTTAATCTATTTGATCATAACGTTGAAGACTGTTATAGTAGAATGTAGAACAGGGATATGTCAAGTAAAGTTTATTTGGGCATATTTTTCTCTACGTTAATCTACATTAAAATAAAAGCATAAAAAATATAAGACATTTCATGTTTTCAAACACATTTAAAGTAGGAAAATTATTTTTCAGAGCAGTATTATAAAAACCAAGAAAAAAATCATTACGGAAGATACATATGTAGCAAGAAAAGAAATTCCGTTTCTGCAAATTTTATTTGTTTGAACAAAAATATTAGGTCTTTAACATAACTGAGTCAGCAGTAAATATATAATTACGGATTCGTTCTTTTGGTACAAACTATGAAGTATTTAAAACATGTTCAAACAGATAATATAAATTACACTGACATTTAAGTTCACTTATAGCAAGTAATTTTTTTTAATTACTGTTGTCATTCTGTTTTAAAACCATGGCAGGAAATTGATACGACGAACGTGTAAAAGTTTGGAAATTTTTAACTTTACAGGTACATGAATAATTTTATTTGTAACTTTTATTGAAAGCATTAAAATGTACGCATTCTAGTACTCAAAAATGAAATCTCTAGGGTATGGAAAGAGACAAGAAGATTTGTTTTTTAGAACAAAACAAATATATAATGAACTATGTCATTAGTGACTAAGGACCGTCAAATTAAAAAATGGCAATATTTGAAATGAGGGAGCTCAAAATAAAAAACTTTATTGTTTTCATTTACGTATTGTCGTTATTCAAACTTTCTTTGCTATTTTATACAAAACATTACTGATTATTCTTATAACTATTAACTTTTTGTTCATATATATAATCACAAGGAAAGTTAATTAGTTTATTTTAACCATGCACTGACGTTTTTTTCTGTAAATATGATTTTCATGCAGTTTAACGTGGGAAATGTGCCTTCATTTTAGTGGGAATATTTCTAGCTACTGAAATAGGATTTCAGCAGTATTAAAGAAGTGGACTTGTCGGCTTATGCTAGATGAAAAAATGCCAGATAATGGGGTAGGACTATTATATGAATCTATCATTACACTACAGATACGTCCTAATTATGTTCAAAATTTTCTTATCTACGATGTCTTGTGAAGTGGCATAGTTGTTGAAATATTATATATTAAGTTCTTTATCAGACAAAACAAATAATTTTTGTAAACTTACAAATTTAAAAGCAGGACATTTTTTAATAATTCTTTGATGAATTTATGTTCGCTGTTAAAATACGTTGTTGTTTCATTGTTCCTTAGTACCATTTAATTACACCCGGTAGTCGTACATGCTTTACGAATGCTCAATCTTTTATAAAGCTCTCGCCTTGCGTTTGACGGCACACACACACGCATGCCTACGTTTCCGGCAAGATTTGCTCTGGCGAGCTGGAGTCATCAGCTCCCGGGTGCGGTGGCTGCGGTATTTAATTTCCGGACACCTGCCGACGGTACCTGGTGGTGAGCGGGTAAGGGTGGCTGGCGGGAAGGCAAAAGGACGCAGACTTTATTCTCCGCGCGCGCGTGTAGCGGAATTAACAGCAACACCAGCCAACCCTTCCCGCGATGAATAATAANGTCTCTCGTTAATCTCTCTTCCCGGCCGCCCGGAGTCGCTGCGGTCGCGCGTCGAGACGCTGCGGTGCGTACACCCCCCTCAACAATTGTTCCATCCCCCTACCCTACCCATTCCTTCTGCCACTGCGCATGCGCGTCACTGGGGGTGGATCTGCGGCGGGGCGCGCGAGTTAATGTGTGACACAAGTCCGCTGCCCGCTGGATAAACGGACGGCGCCCGCAATAACACTACTCTGTAGAGAAAGTTCCTTCAGATATCCTCGGACCGTTGAGACAGCACGGCCACGGACTTTGTTGGTCTTCTGCATCCGTGATCGACATGCGGCGAGGAGGCCAAATCGCTGCTTGCTCGGTACCCAACTACTGCGTGACGCAGAATTTAAATTAATACTGCAGTTTACAAGAAATTATATTACTCCTTTACAGAGATCATGTACTGCGTTTTATTGTTTAGTGCAGTATGTAAAAATACTGAAATGTATAAAACATGATCAATTTGTGGTAGAAAAATCAGCAATACGACCACCTTACTACAGAAACGACGACCCAGGAAGCAATGGCAACTGAGCACTCGTGTTAAGAACAATTTGAAAAATTCAATTTTTAAAAGAGTAACCAAAAATGTAAACAAAAATATAGTAGATTTACTAAATGGAAGCATATTTAAAAGAATATTAAACTTAAAATATATATATTGCCTTCCTTTTGGCATATAGTATTATTTCGCTGACTCAGAAAGTAAAGTACATAGTGAAGAGATCTGAGCGGCTATTAATGATACCTAGAGAGCCGATGAGGGTAAAACAAGGTAAGTACGTAGCAGCGCCAGAATGCAAGGTCTCGGGAAACTGGAGATCCCCGATAAAACCCGCTGACCAGAGGCACCTTCCAGCAATATTCCTATTTTCGAAAATCTGGGAGTGTCTCCGTCGGGAATTGAACCCGGTTCGCCTGTTTTGAAATAGACTAAGTATATTTATTAGCTGTATGGGGTTTTAAATTTTATGGCATTTTTGCAACGTTGAAGTGGGAGAAAGCAAAAACTTAAATACACTCTTCCAAACTCGGTAGGCTGTAACGATCTTTGAATATCGTAAAACAGACACGTGTCTAATTCTAATACATGTCTGCACGGAAATTCGATTATAATGCGCGTCGCCCACCTGTGAATATTAGAATTATATTTTAAAATTTATCTATCGTACACTCAAAAACAGAGAGGTATGGGTACACAACAATACAAATATAATTTAGTAAATTTTGCTAATCTGATTAGTAATCCAAAGTTATAAAACATTCATTCCTCTGCGCCAGACAATTTGATGCGTAAAAAGGGCGGCAACATTTTCCTTAAATTATGCCATGGTAGCGACAGGTTTTGCAATGGTTAGGCCCTACTAACATTTCAATTTTACACTATTCAGAATTACAGTGTTCTACCTCAAATATTTTTCGTTATAATAGGCCTAATGCTAAACTCTTATTTCACCTGCATATTCAAAGGCGTAAACCGCCCTTAAAAACATCTTTGAATCATAATTTGCAAACTTTTTAACTTATATTTTCGTAACAAACTTGCATAATCACGAAGATGGTAAATTTCAGTTCCCTCCTGCAGAACCTAATATAACTAATTTTTTCAAAACGTAAATGTAAAAATAGCCGTGAGAGTTGTATGATGTTTTTTCTACCGAATAACGGCATATCGATCACAGTAAAAGCATTTTTTTTGGGGGGTTTCTGACCACGCGAAACGAAAGAAGGTAAATTCCGAATTAGGGAAATTGAGTTAAGTTCATATGACAGCATGGTATACAAAATGTGGCGTGATGTAGGCTTGCTTCTTGTATAGGCGTGCGTATGCAAATAACAGAGGTATGGAACCAATCAGAGTAACGCGATGCGGTCGGCAGCGCCTATATAAGACAACAAGCGTCTGACAAAGTTGCTAGATCGGTTACTGCTGCTACAATGGCAGGTTATCAAGATTTAAGTGAGTTTGAACGTGGTGTTATAGTCGGCGCACGAGAGATGGAACATAGAATCTCCAAGGTAGCGATAACATATGGATTTTCGCGTACGAACATTTCACGAGTGTACCGTGAATATCGGGAATCCGGTAAAACATCAAATCTTCGACATCGCTGCGGCCGGAAAAAGATCGTGAACGAACGGGACAAACAACGACTAACGAGAATCATTAAACGTGACAGACGTGCAACCCTTTATCGAATTGACGCAGATTTCAATGCTGCGGCATCAACAGGTGCCAGCGTGCGAACTATTTAACAGACCATCATTTATATGGGCTTTCGGAGCCGAAGGCTCACTCGTGTACCGTTGTTGACTGCACGATACAAATATTTACGCCTTGCCTGGGCCCGCCAACATCGCCATTGGACTGTTTATGACTGGAAACACGTGGCCTGGTCTGACGAGTCTCGTTTCCAATTGTATCGGGTGGATGGACGTGTACGGGTATGAAGACATCCTCATGAATCCATGGACCCTACGTGTCAACAGGGAACTGTTCAAGCTGGTGGAGGCTCTGTCATGGAATGGGGCGTATGTAGTTGGCGTGAAATGGGACCCCTGATACGTCTAGATTCGACTCTGATAGGTTAGAGATACATAAGCATCCTGACCGATGACCTGCACCCATTCAGAATATAAGGGTCGGGAAAGTGGAAGATTTCTGTGTAAAACCGCCTAAGAGCAGTACCGTTTGGTACGATCCTCAGTGTGGAAATCTGGGAGTGACTCCGCTGGGAATGGAGCCGAATTCGTCTTAGCGGGGGCGAGCGCTCTAGTCGCCATGCCAACTGCGGATCTAAATGTTCTTTATTGTTTGATTTAAAATTGTTAGACAAAACATTTGCTCTTCTGACGCGTCTAGGTAGGTGAAACTGTATGCATAAATATGATGTTACAACGTCTCAAAGTCCGTGGGTTTGACCAGGTTCTTGAAAGTACGGAGGTTTAATTTAAATAAACAAGCTATTTATGATTTCCTAATTTGTTTGTATTAACTACAAAGAAAATACTCTCGACTCAATAGCTCACAATAAATTGCTATTATTTGTTATTAGCAATTAGTAAATTCAATCAATACAATTTATTAGCATCAAACTCTGCCCGATTTCCGTATTCAGCCAGATAGCTACCGTAGAGACTCTCGACCCTCCAGCTGCGGTGGTATTTATAGTGTCGTTGGCCATAGCGTAAACATTTCTCCAAATACCGCGTTCCGCTGAGGGACATAGTTACCAAAATATTCTTGCTCATCCTCCCAAAATGTCGGCTCTCCCGGGAGGGCGGAGGAGGTGCTGTGACGCCGGCAACGTCAGCTGTCAATATTTTCCGGCCTCCCGGTGACGGAACAGTAAGCGAATCTGCCTGTGTGATGGGGAGGATCGAGGTGGGTCACCGCCCTCAGAGCCGGGTCCGCGCGTTACAAGGTAACGCAATGCCCGCGCCCAGTGTGGTAGTCTGCGCGTAACAATACGTCTAGACTGTTGACGGTTAACTCAGCACTTTTGAAATAAACCTTTGAAAAATTTCACTGTCCCTATCTGGATACGTTTTAACGGACACATTGACTGGCGTGTGCCCAGTTAATATGGTGACTACGGAGGGAAATTATCTATGTCTTAACGTTGAATTTAAAATGCTAGTTAAACTTTTGTGGACACTGAAATGGTTACTTTTGCTTTCTGTTTATTTAACGCACATAAGTGTAAGAATTAACACAATACTTTTATAATAATTCCACAGTTTCACATGTTCGACGCATGCATAAAAAGAACATGTCCATGGCAATGTTAATGTTACGTATTATGGAAGAATGCATAGAAGTATATCTTAAGCAGGGCTTTCNAAAAAAAAAAAAAAAAAAAAAAAAAAAAAAAAAAAAAAAAAAAAGAAGGTAAATTAAGCTTTGATAACAAAGGGCAACTTCATAAAAAAGATTAACTTTTTTATGAGCATAGAAAACCCATTGCCTACTCGAGATGCGAACCATGGAAATACATTTTACATGCACGTACTCAGTCGCTAATTGGAAGGATTCTGTGAGAACATGCGTTGTTGTATATTCTCATGTATTATATCGTGTGTGTGGACGTGGAACTGCACAGTGCGCAGCGCGCATATATCCAGTATCTCGCAAGTAGTGCGGCAGCATTCCCAGGCAACATTCCAAAGTGCAGTGAATACCAAGATGGTGAGGTGGTGAGTTCGCATATGATGAGTGTCCATCGTTATCCTTCTCTCTAGTGTGCTTATAAATCAAATCTTGCAACACGTGTTATCTCTAATTGGCATTGCTGTGCTGCGGAAGAGTCCCTATTGGGTCGATCACAGTCTGTCAAATTATTCTGCGGGGACTTATTGCTTGGCGAGATATTGCCATATTTATGATGAGCCTGGGCCGTTTCTCCATCGTGCTGGATGCTAGCGGCGCAATTTTCGCTTCTGCTAACTCTCCTTCTCTGTTTTCTGAGCGCGCGGCGCGGTCAACCGCCGAATAGCCGCGGGCTGGTTAATGGCGATGGATGGCTGCTCGGTGCATTTCGAGAGCCGCCGTCAAACATATCATCACATGTTTCACACGCCGCGTGCCCCCCTCTCTGGCGCCTCCGCCGAAAAGCCCGCCCCTTCAAGGCAATTCGTTTGTTTGTCCGCGCGACAGAAATGTTCGCAAAATTGTAAATAATAGTAAATTATTGCCCGGGAATAGTTTTGGCCGCGCAGCCAACGGGCGCGGGCGTGAATTATGAGCCGCGAGCAGAACGGTTTTGGAAGAAGGGACGAGGTAGGGGATGTGTCGTCGAAATGTTGGGCGAAATAACTGCGCAAAGCGCTAGTCAATGGGATGGATGGCTCGCGAAATGGCGAATGCATCATAATAATGGCCCCGGCGAGGATGGGGAATAGCTGGAGGGGGGGGGAGGCGTTCAGAGGGAGAGAATATGGCAGAAAGCTTTTGTGATTGATGGTAATGAATGATCTTTCTAAATTATAATGTCGTGTGCTCGCTTTGTTGTGGCATGCTCCGCGCCTGGCAGCCAGATACTTTCTTTCATTACAACAAGCTCCCCCTTCCCTCCATCGGTCGTGGCACCACATCCCTCTCACTCGCAGCACCCGACAACCACCCCTCCACCCCCTCTGCAGAGCTAAACCAGCTGTATGACGCGGCCAAGCTTTTCCCTGTTCGAGCGATAACCGCTCAAAGCCCGCAGAGTAAGTCCCGACCAGCGCATCTTTAATACGTAGGTATGCAAAAGTACGTATTGACTCTTCTTTTGCTAACCGAAATGTATGCATTTTGTGTTATTTTTCATAATATTCAGGACAAAATTATTTTAATTCATTGCCATTTTCGACGAGTTAAATATCTGATAGTCTGATACACATAATACGCAAATGTTAATTGAATATTCACTATTTACAATTAACGAAGTAGTACATCATAAATAACATTTGTTAAATCAGAAATATTTCTTAGTATGTTATAAAATTTCCCAACACTAATATCTTGAAAGATGATTAAAAATTATGTTTTAAAATTCTACTTTCAAACCACACCGATAATTCGTTATGACTAACCGCAGAATTCTTCGATTTGATTAACTTACTGTAATTTAATTTCAGTTAGCTTCTCTCAAGACAGTAACTTAAAACCAAGAAGAAAAATTATTTTATATGTAGATAGATATATTATATATTATGCGTATGATCATTTACAGAAAAAGACATGTTGCATTACGTCCTTTATTTACTGTACTCAGATCTTAACTGCGGAGTGTAATGTTCTAAATGCATTTCTAAGCCCATGTATCAGAGCTCCCTTGATAGAACTGATATTTCTCCACGATGAAAATTTATACAACAGCATTTGCACTGACGATTGGCTCACTAACATACCACTTTTGAGGTCGTCTGTTTGAACACAAAACATTTCACAGACTACATATTAGCCAGGAAAAGATCGTGTGTGGATGATGTGGTATATATCACCACAATGACNATTCCACCACTGCTCCATCACACCATCCTCTCTGGAATGTCACGTTTCGCACTTACAACTAACCAGAAAATTAATCGTTGTCATAAAAAAGGAATGTGTTTGGCCTCCTTTAAGCTTGCTCCATGCTGGAACAAAATGCTAATTTTGTATAACACACGCAATTAAAAAAAAAAACATTTTTTAATGATACAGTAGACTCCTAGTTTGGCCACTTCGGGACCAGACCATTGGTCGGTCATAAAATCGCCTGACTAACCGATAATATGCTATAAATACCTATATTTAACCTAAATGAAATATTTATGAATAATAAATCAATTATTATACAGTATTAGTGTATTTTTCAAAGTGTACTCACCCAAAATTAGTTGATGCCAATATGTCTCGATATTTCCGTTTCACTCACATACGATGAGAAATGCATTAACACTGGTGGTGGAATATTAAATGCGCAAAAAATTATTACAAATAACTCTTGATGTAATTGGTAAAAATAATACAACCCTTCGTATGAAAAAAATCGAAAAATCACATATTCTTTTAAACAAAAAGCTCTCAAACTACTAGAACTTAAACTCTGCAGAACTCAAACAATAAAATATTAAAATAAATCAGTTATCTTATTCTGATTATTTTTGTTTCTATTGCTTTTCCAGAAGCAAAATCACGCCACTTATTTATAAACATTTCATCAAATGATGTTACTTCTGTCTGCTGCTCGATATAAGTAGCTGCCAATTGTAAAGCTGATTTTCCCTCAGCGTGGCTCATTTCCCCCTCTTCACTTCCTTCTTCTTCTTCGACTTATTCTGCTTATTTAATTTTGTCTTACCGAATGACAGCTTGCACAATTTTATCGTCATTTAAAATTTCATTACCAAGTTCTTGTTCTCCTGCATTCCAATCCAGAACGTCTTGTTTTACTAGATCGCCATATTTAGACAGTTGCTTTAGATCGTGTCTAGCAGAGCTGCATTGTTATCTTGTTCAGAAATCTGACGACTATGCTGGTCATCTGCTTTAGGAATTTCTTCTTTACGTTTTTCAACAACGTCTTCTACATTTGGCAAAGCTTTTTCCAAGGCTTTACTTGTGTGGATGCTGGTATTTAATCATATGCCTTAGCCACCATAAAGATAACGTCTTTCATGTTTATTTTATTCAAGGCCTCAATCAGAATAGCGTTGTCTTCAGTATCCAGCTTTACTAAAATTTCTGAAAGATGCTATTGGCGTTACTTTCTTTTAAAACATTCAATGACACCTTGGTCCATAGGCTGTGGAATGCTTGTTACATTCAGTGGTAGAAATAAGAGTTTAATACCACTCTCACCTTCGCATTCAAGTTCCTNGGCTGTGGAATGCTTGTTACATTCAGTGGTAGAAATAAGAGTTTAATACCACTCTCACCTTCGCATTCAAGTTCCTCTGGATGGATGGGTGCAATCTCTAGCACTAGAAATGCTTTTACGGCGACTTCAAACTCGCTAAGTGGTGATTCAATTTAGGAACAAATCCACTGATAAACCACTTCTCAAACAAATAAGAGTTCATCCAAGCTAATTTTTGTGACCTTTAGTACACTGGAAGCGTCCCTAAATGCTCTTGGTTATGCCGATTTACCAATCACAAANGGCTGTGGAATGCTTGTTACATTCAGTGGTAGAAATAAGAGTTTAATACCACTCTCACCTTCGCATTCAAGTTCCTTTGGATGGATGGGTGCAATCTCTAGCACTAGAAATGCTTTTCGGCGACTTCAAACTCGTTAAGTGGTGATTCAATTTAGGAACAAATCCACTGATAAACCACTTCTGAAACAAATAAGAGTTCATCCATGCTAATTTTTGTGACCTTTAGTACACTGGAAGCGTCCCTAAATGCTCTTGGTTATGCCGATTTACCAATCACAAAACGGGGCATCTTATGGGTCCCTGAGGCATTTGAACATAACGCAAACGTAATTCTTTCTTTAGTAGACTTAAAACCTGGGTCTGAAATTTCCTTACCACCACCAAAAGTTTGTTTAAGCAAAAGTTTAAAATTCAGTCTAGTTTCATTGATATTACACACTTGCTCTGGAATAAGGTTTTCTTGGGTAATGTTGCCAGTGAACATTTTTCAAAACTTACTTGCTGCCGATGGGTCAGCTGAAAGTTTTTTACCACAAATGCCAAGGAAATATATTCCATGACGTTATTCCAGTGTGTAAACCATCCATCACTAGCCATAATTGTGTCCTCGTTTTGAAGTTTTAAGTGTAGGATAATGCTTTTTCTTTTAAAAATTAGGCATTTATCGGAGAGCCTCTTCGGTGCTCTTGTATGAACCAAACCCACAACGCATTGTCTACCAATTCATTTTAAGGTCTTCTTAAGGTGCGGCGTGTTGAAAGTGCTTTTATGTTTCCATTTGAGTGCAGAAACTCTCAATAGACTTTCTATTACAGCGACAGCCATTAACTATGTTTTTCCAAAATTAAGAAGATTACAAATACTTTGCACTGATTCACCTTTTTCAATTTGCTCTAAGTCGTTTAGTCTTTGCTCCATACTAAAAAAACGTACATTTCCTTTCAATACTCATAACGTATTGAAAACCCACAATATACGTCTGCACATTACCGAAACTATCAACCAACTGATCTATTTTTATCATGTAACCGGGAACTAGAGAGACAAGTGGTGACGTGTCTGTCTGAGCGGGTGCGGAGGAAAGGAAGGGAGGCGTTACGCGTGACTCACGGACAGGTGGCTGGTCTACCGACCAGCCGGACTAGAGGAAGTCTACTGTACTGATCCGAGAAATATTCCTCAGCCACAGGGAATAAGATGATGTGAACTCTTCTTAGACAGCTCACCTCCCACCATGGCGAACCGGGTTCAAAAACCAGCTGGGTCACCCCGGGTTTTCGAAAGTGGGAATCGTGCCGGAAGATGGGTTTTCTCGGGATCTCCCGTATCCCCCGGCCTTGCTTTCCGGTGCCGCACCATACTCACCTCACTTCGCCATCATCGGCTTTCAAGTTCTCGTTGTTAAAAACCACCCAAATCTCTCAAACTTAACTCATCCATTTATGTGTAAACTTGCATTACACTCTGGAGTATCCGTGTGTTACACATTTTATATTTTCGGTCATTTAAGTTTTTATGTGTAATTTGCTTAAACGAGTACAGTATTTGTAATTTTAAACCAATGTTCGTAGGAATTCAACGATGACTACCATTAATTGCTTCAAACATGTGATATAGTTTTAGGGTTCAGAAATCCTTCGCCCTCCATTTGTGTGTTCGAAATGAAAACTTTATTACCTCTAATGGGATATGTTTGTTGTTTGCATATAACTACTTATTCTATATCTGACGTCAATTTATAAACACGTTTTAAGGATAATTTTTTATAAATCTTATTAATTGCTAAGTTACAATAACTATAAAATTATAAACCTACACTTACATAGTATCCTATGTGAAATAATATGACGGTGTTGTAAAAGATCTGATACTGATAATAAAATTACTTGTTATACGAGTGAAAAACGTACAGAAATTGTGAATTTAGTTACAGCAAATCTGTGATTTTACTTTCGTGTAATTGAAAAAAGACACGATGTCGTGAAATTACAACTGCAATGTCTGTATAAATGTATTTGCCGCGGAGAAAAAATAAACGATGGTACAGTTTATTTTCTGCTAACACTGTAAACTTAATTTATAATTATTCTATAACAAATTATCAGTACACTGAACATGATTTTAACAAATATTTAAAGTAAATTTACTTTAACAGTGAGTACAAAACATGGACATATGTAGGAGTAAAAGTACAGCGATTTCAGTGGAGTCACTGCTACCACGTATATTTCTTTAAAATTAAGAAAAAATATATATTTTTGCAGTGAATGTTTCGTTGGGCAAGCAAGTCAATATATCCCAGATAGTTTCGTTATTTGTATAAAATACAACAGTACTTCTGTTTGTTCATATATTTTTCTATTAGTTTAGCTCTAAAGAAACTCCTGTATCCGTGGTTGAATAAAAAGGAATCCTCATGAAGCGTTGTTCGGTGTTTCAAAGAAAACAAAAAGTTGCTCATATAACTAATAAGAATAATTTCCTCTACATGGATGCAATTTATAATTAATGAAGTTCTTAAAAGCTTAGATGGTAGGTAGGTCTTGACGTCTCGTTGACAGTAATATCATTGGACATGAAACCAGAAACAAATGCAAGAGTAGTGAGACAACTACAAATACACACGTGCCTTACCCGAGACTCGGACCCAGAAAAGTTCGTACCATAAGCTAGGGTGCAATAAAGTGCATTACGGACCTCAGATTACGACCATCAATTTCAGAAGTAAACAGCCTTATGTTTTGAATGATAAGGTTAATAGGGTTTACTAACCTGAATTATTTACATGGCCGTCATTTCAAAAATGTACGCACGTTTGCATAGCCCACCGTACCGCTACTTCTGTGGAGAATTTGGTGGGACTCGGTTGAATGGTACCTGAAATATGGCATAAAATAGTGGTTTTTTGTTTTACATTATCTTAAATGATTGCGTAAGAAAAATGTTATTTATACGATGCTTTTAATAGATACTGACTACATACAAAGTTTGGTTTAAATTTGTTAAATTTTTAAATATATGTGACAAACTTATCAAAATATTTAAAACAGCCACAATTTTGAAAACCAGTATCTGATACCACGTAGATCATGTAAGGTTACATGTTTTTCTTATTCACTAATGGTATGCACAATTTGGTGAAAATTAGTTGAATTGTTCCGGAACTATGGTAAAATGTTCAATTTTATCACTTTGCATTATTTTGCAAAAAGGCCGGAAAAAGAGGATAAATGTTGCATAATTCATTTTAATAATTTACACTGTAAACGTACCAAATTTGGTTGAATTTTTTTTTATTGTTTAGTAGATATTAAATACTAACCTTAAGTATTTATATTAATTCCACTAAAAAGCCCTACCACACGTAAAACTCGTCAGTTTAAATACGGTTCTGTAGCACTATATGCATGCTAAATTTGTAGGAATCGGAATGCTGCCTTAGAGATATGGCATAAATTCTGAATTTTTTTTTCATGTGACCATCTTTATAAATAGAGGACAAAAATGTTATGTATTAGTACATTTGAGGATTGTCATAGATACAGCAAACAATGTTAGGTCAAAATAGGTTACACAGTTTTGTAGATACAGCACACTATGCTAAAGATATATTAGCGTCTCCAATCTGAAAATAAGTTTCTGGCACCTTTAAAACGTAGAAATTAATATAGCTTATAACACACTAAAAAAAAGTATAATGTTGCTGCAACAAAAAAATTACTATGAGGCATTTATTTAATTGTTTATGTTGTAGTAGTATTAATAATGTTGTGACAAAGTTACTTAATGTTAACAATTTACAAATTCTTATATTCCTGTAATGAAAACAAACTGTTAAAGTGTTTATGTTAGCAAAGCCTCTAAGTAATGTTGCCAAAAACAAAAGTTGTATTACGTTAAAATTAACAGGAAGAACAAAATATTTTGCGTTCCTGCAAAATTAAAGAAATTTCCAACCAACACAAGGTTACACTGACTTGTCATTGTTAAGTGGCGGATGGAAGTGAACATTGATAACCTCGTAAAAGGAAACCACTGTATTTTAATTTTAAAGCGCAATATGAAAACTAAAGGTAGCCTAGACCAGCACCTCAAGCCTTGCAAAGCAGTTTACGTGTGCCAAATATGCATATATTTCTAGAGCATAAAGTATTTCCGCATAACGTAAGAGAACTGCAGTTTTTAGTTAAAACGTTATTAAAAATTTCCAATATGAATAATTAAATTATATGTTAACGGTAGAGCAGTTAGTAGGGCGCCAGGTTCCGAGCAGTAGAGTGCGCCAAGTTCTCAGAGCATCGGTTAGATTCTTCCCTGCCTTAAATTTTTTTTCGTTTAGTAATATTTCTTTTTGTGACAAAATAATTTTACTTCATTTAGTTTAGACAGGCATGTTTATTTTAAGCAAAAAAGTACAATAACATTTAAAAAAACAAATCTTAACATCAATGCAACACAAAATTTGTTCTGCCGAAACACAAAAGTTGTCTTGCCACACAAAAAATGTATTTTGCCATACTAAAAATTAAACACCACCTTAATGTTGCCAGTACAGTAAGGAGGTTATGTCACAAAAGTACCTAATGTTGCATTAACATTAATAGCTTAACATTTTATAATATTAATAACAAAATTAATTACTGGTAGCTCACAGATAACAAAAAATTAATGTTGTATTAACATAAATACTGTTTCTACAACACCGGCCTTTTTCTTTGCAGTACATTACAATGACTGCGCCAATTTTTTGGGAATCGGTTGATTGTTTCCCAATATGTAACTTACAAAAAGGCTTCATTTAAACACATTTGACAGTTGTCATATGTAGGTACTGCCAGTATACAAACTAAAGTTCGAATTTATTACATGGTTTCGACTATACAGCATTCTAAGTTAAAATAGCTTTAAGGGCGCCATTTTGAAAATAAGTGTTTAACTCACTTAAAAATACTTGTATTCATTACCTGATGCAGTACTACTTATTTGCCACATTTGTTATAAATAGTTCAAATGTTTCCCAATATTGACATTAAAACTTTATTTTTTCGTGTGGCGCTATTTTATAAAACTGCTGCAAAGTGGCTATGTGTTTGCTTATGATGCTTCTTATAATTACTTTCAGAATACAAAATTTTGTCGTAATTGTTCGAACGGTATGGTAAATACACCAAACAAGCCTAAAAAATATTTTTGCTGCCATTTTGAAATTGTGGATTTTAATTTAATTGAAAACACATGGCCTCCCAGTGTCACTTACTTGCCAAATTTGACAATTGGTAGAGTCGTTTTCGATATGTCATGTTAAGGCTTTATTTGGTCATGAAGTGCTATCTTCCAACTTGGCAAACCAATAACAATATTCATCTCTAAGTACAATGCTTACATTATGCACTGCGAATATACAAAATTGGGTTTGAATAGGTTGAATGGTTCCCGAGATGACATCACCATAAAGTTAAGCTGTTCCCATTTTGAAAGATAGCGCTAGGTGTGGTTGGTATCTATAAAAGTAAGGTATCCTGGCTAAGTACTAGGACTCCATGTTTATCGAGTTTAGTTAAATTCGGTTTACGCGTTCAAAAGTTATTAGCGGGGACACACACTCCTACAGACACCTAGATACACATACACAGGCATGTAGACAGGAAAGTGAACTCTTAAGCCTTTGTTTCCTTCGGAAAGTAGGCTAAATATCGAGTTGCTTGATTCCTGCTTGTCAGCTGATATAGCTCATAAGATTTATACCACGGAAGAATTTTGTTGAGACAGGTATAGAAAATTTATATGATGATAACATCAATTAAATCTATAACAAACATATTTCACCAGTTAGTACACTGAGAAAGGATATAGAGTTTGCCATGTATGCAACGAGAAATATAACGAAGAAATACCCTGCTCAGTGCTAAATACTTCCATTTTACATACATCTCCGTACTAGAGTCCCATATTCCTTTATGTCACTTTGTGATAAGGAAACGGCTACTGGGAACTTTTTCAAACACTAAAAACGCGGGTTACAGAAACAAGGCGAGAAAATGATTCAGGCCTCTTGTTATAAGTTTCAACTGGTCTCTATTGGTGGTAATATTTTAGTAACGGGAAGGTGACTATGCGATAATCAACCGAATATTTTCCGACAATTCCCCCAACTTTGAAAAAAAAAGTCGATCTTGTAAATATCTTAAAGTACTGTACTTCGTTAGAAAACGGAATTACTATGCAGATTTCAATATCACAATATTTATGTTACTGAGTGATGTCACACATAAGAAACATTAAACAATTTAATATATAAAATTATTTCCTATGCAAATATAATTTGTTTTGTCATTCGTAAAACATTTACATGTTTGTATATTATTAACATACAGAATTTTTTTGTGATGTTTTATAGTTTTTATAAACGGAGATTTAATAATTACGTCCATAGCTTACAATTAGGTATTTTTGATCTAACTTTTTTATAATTTTTTAACAGTTAAATTTTTGTAGCACAACTATTCTTAAACTTAAGATTGTATAATAACTTGTAAGGTTATTTCTGAAAACCAAATATCTGACAACAATTTTCATTTGTTTAAAACCATTAGTGGTTTGATATAATGTGTGTGTATTTGTACAAATATACATACATGTAAAACTGCCTTTAACGTTACGACCTCAAATGTGTTCGAAACGAAGTAAATTATGGAAAACCTATATTCACAGAAGGGTACCCACGTTAGAGGCTCACAAAATGAGAGGATTATTTCTACATAATCCAAAATATCCAGAGAAGACTTCTTTGATAATACAGTTTATTTTTTAAGTGGAACATTTATGTTTTCCTTGGCGAAATTGAAAGTATAGGTAAAGTTATTGATAACAGAACTTTCTTTGCATTCCTAAACCAAAACATATAATTAAAATAAAATTTATTAGTATAAATTATATTCAGATAATAAACCGCACTGAAAGATAATAATAAAACAAACGTCACACGTTATTATGAACCTTTGTCACTTAAGCAGTTGTTCATAGTAACTACCGTTTGCATTAACGTATTTGCGGGGACGGAGAACAAGAAAGAGCTGCACAGTTTGAAGTGTTTTTCCATATTGGCTCGCATGCTTCAGTTACACGCTTTTCTTATTCTATATTGTTGTTCACGCCTCCAAATGCAATTTGTCTTTCACTGCACCTCAGGGAAAAAGTATAATGTTGTCTTGTCAGGGGGACCACGCTGGCCACCTAAGAGATTAACCCCGTCATATCCACGTAACCGGAAACGTTTCTCTAACATGCTCTCTACTTGCATGTGTGACGTATGTGGGGCAACCATCATGCTGGAACCACACTGACCGACGAGTTACCTACCACACGTCTTCCAAGAGAAGGGGTAGAATATCGCGGAGCAACAATGCGTGTCCATGCCCGTTAAATGGTTCTTGAAATATAGGGACCTAAGAATATGATCGTCGATGATACTGCAGCAAGCGTTGACACTTCGCTATCATTGAATAATTTACTTGCGATGCTAAAAGGTTTTCCAACCGACAATAAATGCACGTTCTTAAAATAATATTACCATGAATTGTGAACGAAGCTCAATCGACAAACGAAATTCTCCTAAATAAACTGGAAATGAAAGCGACAGAATTCAATGCGGATATCAGAGCGATGTCCATACAGCTCTTGGTGTAGTGGCAGGTGATAATGTATGGCTGTGCAAAATTCTCCAAACGCTGGTGGAGCTTATTCCAGAACCATTTACAATCTAGCGTGTGTTCTTCATCTCGGCTCATTTCGGAATTGTAAAGTAAATGTGATATTCCGCACTGAGGAGGAAAACGTAGTAAATGACATGGATGGTGATTTGTTAGAGATGATTTGCAAGTTCATATATTTTGTGAATATATACATACTAAAACTAAAAAAAAGTTATTGAGAAACATTCAAAATGTGTGTATTTTTAGCTACATATGAAAACACTGCAATTATTTATAGCTCACAAGATGTCTTGAAACTTGTAGCTATTGCAGTGTCAGGTGGGATATTTACTGGTAAGCCATGAAAATTACTTAGTGAAATAAATTAACCAGTGCATCAATAAACTCTTGACATACCGGAAATTAGGCAGAGAGAGAGAGAGAGAGTGTGTGTGTGTGTGTGTGTGTGTGAGCGCACGCGTACTCTCTCCCCGTAAAAAGTTTCGAACCATTAATCCCAATTTCATTATGCTCTTCACTATGTTTCTAATAACCAATAAAGACCAAAATTCTGTAGTGTTTACATAATGTACATTTATATAATAGTGGTCTCACACATTTTGACGAGGATATGTCATACCTCTAAAAATTAAATATATTGAAATATATTGAAGTGCTTAATAAAAAAATTGTATTTATTGCTAAGCAAATTTTTCTACCGTCACTGTAGGAAACATTATAATATAAATCTAGGTTTAGAACAACATTATACCTTGTGGCATGACTATGGTGGCGATTATATAATTATATGCCAATATAGAACATGAAAACTAGATTTTTCATACGATGCTAGTTTCTAAAACAGTAGAGAAAAGAGTTTATGTATAATTTCACTTGGTGATTGCATATATACTGGCAGTATACAAATTTAAGTTTAAATTGGTTACATGGTTTTGTAGATATAGCATGGAATGGTAAAATAATTATAAAGCTGCCATTGTGATGATAAGGGCCTGATACTCTTAGAACATATTAATTAATGTGATCTACAGTGGAACTATTTCTTTGCGAAATTTTGTAGAAATCGGTAAATGGTTTCCTAAGAAATGACACAAAAATTTTATATTCTCACATGGCGTTATTTTACAAAATGGTGCACAAACAGACTTTGTGTAGACAAATTTGACGATAGTAATAAATGCTGCCATCGTAAAAAATTATGTTGAAATTGATTACATGTTTTCGAAAATGTAGTATACTAATCTAAAAATGTCAGTTTAACAGCCATTTTGAAAATATGCGTGCGACCCACTTAAAACATACTCATTTACATCGACTGCCGAAGTACAAATTGATGGCCAAATTTGATAGGAACTTGTTGATATTTTCCAAGATAATGACATAACTTTAATTTTTCACGTGACTAACCTTACAAACTGGCGGAAGAAAGAGGTTTTGTATAGATAGACATATTTTATGTTTGTAATATTTACTGCCTTCATACAAAGTTAAGTTGTAATTGGTAACATGGTTTCACAGATTTTGCATACTTAGCCAAAGAGTTTAAATGTCCACCATTTTTAAAATAAGTGATTGGCTCACTTAAAGCTTACAGGTGTACATGGCCTAGAGTAGTACTACTAAATTGTTAAATTTCGGAGACACCACGTAAAATCTTAATTTTTTAATGTGGCCGTATCTTATAAAATTGGAGGTGTGTTGGCATATGTGATGCTTGCAATAGATACCTCCATTGTACCAAGTTTGGTCGAAATTGGTCGAATAAAATGGTAGATGTTGTTAATAAACACAAGAGAAATGCTTGACCACCATTTTGTAAATAAGTTTCTTACGATTTTAAATTTAATGTGTTTGTATGGTCTACTTATGTGCAAAATTTGGCGAGAATCGCGGAAGTAATTGTCTAGATATAAAGTAAAATCTTTATTTATACATGTAGTGCTATCTTCCGATAGACCAACAACGATATCCAATTCTAAATCCAATGCTTACATGATGCGCTGTAAAAATAGAAAATTTGGTGTAAAAATGTTAAATGGTTCTCGAGACATGACGTGTCACCCTAAATTTTAAAATTACCGCCATTCTGAAAATAAGCACCTGGCATGGTCGAAAACTTTAAAAGTCGGATATGCCTGCTAAGTACTAGAAGTGTACCGATTTTGGTGAAATTCTGTTTACGCGTTGAAGAGTATTTACGGTGACAAGGAGAGACGAACACACAGAAAGTGATCTCGTAAACCTATTTTTCCTTCAGAAAGTAGGTTAATAATGTATTCCACAAGCTTTGAAGTACAGATTCCCGGTTCGTCTTGTGAAAAATTGCAAAAAATGACAAGAAAAAAAAAATGACTCTTTCCCTTAGACCAGTTTACCTATAGGTGTTAAGTTAACTCATTTTAGTCACACACATACACGTACACACGGACGCACGCACACACAGGCACACATGTAAACATGTACACAGACAAAGGACTCTGCTTTTATACTTTTTTTATGTTTAGTACGGCGTTTATTAAGCACTCCAGTTTAACTCGAGACTTCAAGAAGGCAATGGATTCAATAACAATTTACGTCCAGTTCGTTGATATACCTCTCAAAAATAATAGTACACTTCAAAAAAACAAACTTAGGTGGACAATCGCTGTGATAGTGCAAATTCGAAAAATTCTGACTGTGAAGTTTCAATGATAAAATCTCGTAGACAAGATTTCTGTATATTAATAAAGAACGAAAGTTTAGCACTGAAAAATAAAAGTTTGGGGGCGCACAGTGCTCCCTCCTTGAGGGTTGGGGGGTACCAGGCCCATAAGTACATATTCCCATGCTTCCTCTTTATCACCCTTCCCTTGGAGGAGATCATTTAAAGAAAGGGGTACGTTTTCTGCTTCCTATTTTCGTTCACGTACTGATTCCGGTCCGTTGATGATAGGGATTTGAAATTTGGCACAGCTGCATCTTTTAAGGGGGAGTATCTCCTAAATTAAGGTATTTTGAAAATTTTGAGATTTAAAAGGCAGTCTTTTTAGCCTCCTTTCCGAGGGAAAGGAAGGCTTATGATATCACTTTCCTGCCTTTGTGTCTGTGTGTGTGTCGGTGCATGTGTAGCCGCCCCCCATCCCATTTACCATTTCCAAATTTTGAACACGTGGGCGAATTTTTACCACACTCGGTATACATATTATACTTAGTAAGGAGACCTAACTTTTTCAATTTTTATCCACACCGTGCACTGACTTTTAAAAAGGTGGTTATTTAAAAATTTAGGGTAGTATGTCATATCTCGGGAGCCATTCAACAGATTAAAACCAAATTTTGTGTAACAGTATAGCATGTAAGGATAAGATTTTGAGATAGCTGTTGTTAGTTTGACACTTTGAAAGCTAGCACCGTATCAAAAAATAAAAGTTTTACATTATATCTCAAAAATTACTACACCTATTCTCACAAATTTGGCACGTATGTAATACAATTTTAGGTCATGTAAAAAAATACTACTTAAATCGATTAGGCAGATATTATCAAAATGGTGGCCATACACATATTTTAGGTTTATTTTATATATCTCACATACCTTAAAACCAACATGAATAAAATTTTGTATGCTTTAAGTATATATTACAAACGTCATATATGCCAATAAATGTCTGCCTTTCTGTAAGAGACCGCCACATGAATAAATAAAGTTTTCTTATTATATATAGGGAACCAGTTGAGCGATTCCTACCCAATTTGACAAACAAGCAGTACTGCGTCAGATTCCAAAATAACTTTGTATGCTGGCAGTACATATTCCCACCATTAAATGTCTCTAAGCAGAGCCTCATTTCTCCGACATTTTGTAATATAAGAACATGAAAATCCAAGTTTTTGTTTCATATCTCGGGAAACAATAAGCCGATTCTTACCAAATTAGGCAAACAAGTTGTTATGTGGTATGCCACATTATTTTTATATTTTAAAATGTGAGACAGTTATTTTCATAATTGCTGCTATTAAATAATTTTGGCCTAGAGTGCTACTTCTACGAAACTATGTAATCAATTTTAACTCAACTTTGTATACTGGCAGTATCTGTGACAATCATCGGATGTGTGAATGCATAACATTTTGTTCTCCATTTATGAAGATCGTCACATTAAAAATATGGATGTTTTATGCCATACCTCAAAGACCAATCCAACTATTCCTACCAAATGTCACACAAAAGTAGTGCCAGAGTATGGTATCAATCCTGACATTTAAGGTGCGGCAGTCTTTCTTTAATGGTTTTAATAAAAATAATTTGAGTAAGTATGCTATATCTATTAAACAATTCAACATAATTCCAACCAAATTTTGTTCACTAACGGTATTTATTAGAAGCATAAATTATACATAAAGAGATCCTATGTTTCCTACCTATTTTTTAAATAGTGCAAGGTGAGGAAATTTTACATTATGTAAAAATTTTTGAGAACTACAATTCTGTATATAGTACGTTAATTTTATGTATCTCTTATTTTTTAGTCAGCTCAAGCCATGTAAGCGCCCTAGAAGTTGTTTTTTTTACAACTTGATTACAAACTCTTCAAAATTTCTCTACTTTTCTTACATCGAATTTAAATATTTTATTCATCATAGCTTTTCTCAAGAAATTCTCTAAATGATGTTGAAAACCGCATCAAAATCCATCAAGTAGTTTAGAAGTCCTAAGTGAATATACAGACAGACGCGCATAAGCGACTTTGTTTTATACTATTAAGAAATTTAGATAAGTTTGTAATACCTATTATACATTTTACCAAATTCAACCAAACTGTGTTTGTCGTAAGTATATATAAGAAGCATCGTACACAGAATCTCTTTGTTTTGCCAATTTTAAACAATAGCACCAAATAAAAATATTGAGTTTTTATGCCATGTCTTGGGAACCAATCAACCTACTTCCACTAGATTCCTCCCACCAGTATCACTACGGTAGGCCATGTAAACTTACGTGTTTTAAGTGGCTCAGAATCTTATTTTTAAAATGGTGGCGCTGAAATATTTCCGGTTAATTAACCCTATGATTCAAAACACGAAAATGATTACATCCGAAGTTAATGCTCCGAATCCTACGTCCATAATGCAGTTTATTGCACACTGGCTTATGGTACAAATTCTTCTGGATTTTAGTCCCGAGTAAGGTTTGTGTATATTTGTATTTTTCTCACAACTGTTGCTTATAGTACTGGTTTCATCTCTAATGATATTGCTTTCAACGAGACGTCAAATCCTACCTACCATCTAAGCTTTTAAGAACTTAACTAAAAATTAACTGCACTCTTGTAGAAGAAACTAGACTCATTATTTATATGAGTAACTTCTTGTTTGATTCTTAATATCTCCCAAATGGTTCAACCTACGATGTTCCAATTCGGCAAGCTTCTTAAGCCCATTAGTTTCCCTCATCTCACCTTATGCCGTAAATCTCGCCTTAACTGTTTGGTTTAAGGAAAGTCAGGGGTTGAATTTAAAATTGCTTTACACCACTTAAATGATTTAAGTGACAGCCATGGAACTCGGTAGGCACGCTCAGGTGCTCAAAAGCGTTATGCCATTCTGCCGGTGGGCACATCACATCAATTAACATTTTCCAAATTGAGTGGGGTGAAGGGACATTATAAAAATTTTCTTCCCGCTTGCAGAAATTTCTTTCGTGGGCTTTTCCACATGCATTCTCGAGTGCTGTGTAAGAACTTCCCAGTTTATTCTCATTTTTCCTACATTTTCATTTCTTTAAAATAGTTTTACTTTCGTGCCCCTTGGGTACCAAAAATCCTGCTTTAAAAAATCGATCCTTTCTATGTTGATTCCTTCCTTATGCTTTACAACTTTCTTGGAATGCTAATTTTTTTAAAACCCTTTCTCCTTTTTCTTTTGAACCCCTCATAAACCGCATCTCCGACCCAAACCCTAAGTGGAAATAGTATTATGGTAGATTGTTGTTTCCACGCTTTTGGCCTAGGATCTTGAAATTTGGCAGCATAACATCATTGGGAGGACTAAACGCAGAATAGGGATTTTTCAAAATTTCGAGTTTTTACTTGTGGACTAGTTTTTGATTGCCAATATTCCCGAAACGATTTGACCTATGACATCCCAATTTCGCAAGCTCTTTAACCTTTTTATTTGCAGATTGCTTAGTGGTGTAATGTCGAAATTTACCTTAACTGTACGATTTAAGAGGGGTCAAATCTCAAACTGCTATATTTCCTAAATGGTTTGAGCGGCGGCAACTGGACTTGATACGCATGCTCACAAGCCCGATGGTTTTTGGTTTGTTGTGTGACAGGTACATGTAACAGTTTTTCGTTTTTTCGCATCTCAGCGGGCGGCGTTATTAAAATTTTCTTTACTCAAATTTCTTTTTTGTGGGTTCTTCACCATCCGTTCTCGAATGGAGGGTAAGCATTTCCCAGTTTATGTCAATTATTTTCTAAATTTTCCCCTAATCCAACTGCAACGAATAACATGCGGAAGCTGCTTTTTCGGCAACTACGGGTTACATCAACTGTGGGTTCGGCTGCGGATTACGTAGGTTTCAGCTTCTTCAGGTTACGTTAACATCTTCATGCACGCGTCGCCTGATCTACCAGAACAAAATAATCTCGCGGGGTTGTGCGGCCACAACCCCTGGTGTTTTAATTAATCATGTAAAGTATGACCAGAACGACCAGAACGACTTTATGTTTTGGCCTAAATGAGCAGATAAGTTATCTCCAATGTAAATAAAAATGCATATAAAAGTATTGACGCGGAATGAATGGGACTTGAATATCGACACTATTTTCACAGCGGAACTACAAACAGTACAAGCTACTGCAACACCATTTCATGAATAATGCGTTTCAATAAAGACAAAGACCTCCTCGTGGTCCAACAAGCATTCAAACTTAAGCTGCACTCGCTCAAATGGTTGTTCCTAAAATCAACAATAGGTTCACCTCTGAAGATTACACTCATCTCAAAACTTAGAGATTAAAAAATGAAAATATTTGAGCGAACGTGGAACTTTTTTTATGCGCGTCTTTAGCAGAATACTCCTCCCCCTATTAAAACATAAAGTTTATTTTTTAGTTAAATGTATGTTTTAAGATTTAATTTCCATTTTACATGCCAACTTATTGAAAATAAATTTTAGTTTGTATCTTAAGATTAATTATTTCATGTTTACTTTGTTTAGAAGAAATTTATCAAATGTGCGTATTAAACACTAAATTGTTTTGCTACTTTCGAATACGAGTAAATAACTTATGTTTTGTGCACCGCTAACAATAAATTTATATTGTTTTCTTTGCAGCCAGAGAATAACACAAAAAAAAGTTTTAGCAAATTTTTATATTAGGAGTGTAGAAAGGAATATTTAGTTTATACCGTAGAATAAATTTGTTATAATAAAACAGGATTTGCATTGAATTTGTTATTTTGCACCCTAAATGGAAAGTGGAGTTTAGAATGAATGTGGTGGTTCTGTGGCTGGCGTATGTTAAGTAAGCTTTCAAGGCCGATTCATTTTTGGAGTTAACGTGGAGCTCGTTGCGTCAACNCTGTGGCTGGCGTATGTTAAGTAAGCTTTCAAGGCCGATTCATTTTTGGAGTTAACGTGGAGCTCGTTGCGTCAACTTTGTGTTGTCGTTATGTTCAGGGATAGATCGTGCAGCAACGTATTCACATTGGATTAAGAGCGACGTAAAGGTACATTTTCCAAGCGAACAGTTGACCCATCTCCAACATAACGTAAAGGTAACACAGTTTTATCCAAAGAGCTTGAAGAGATGATTGTTTTCTGCATTATTTTATATTCTTACCAATTTCTGAATGAATTTTTATTGGGGATTACGCGACGATTGCAACAAAAGTTCAAGTTAACAGTTTCGCTTATGTATATTTGGACGATTGCCCAATTAACGAATTGAAGAACTTGGGAACAAAAAAAAAATATTTCGGTGCATATTGGCGTCAAATTATGTGAGAAATGAAGATATTGTTGGCACGCAGAAGAAAATGTTTTAAATAATATAACTACAGCACATATATACTTTTAATTAAAAATATACAGATACAAACACTAGCTTTTTATCAGATCGTAGGTAGAGCATATTTGGTAGTAGTGAATTGTAACTGATCAAAAGCGAGCCTTTCTAATCTCCAATGTGAACACAGGTACAATTAAAAATTGACACGGTGTTAACGCAAAGGTAACATAAAGAGCTCAATTTCAACTTCAATGCTAAGTCAGCTCTAAACAGGTCGAGACGGTTGCAGCCACGAGTCGACGTTCTAAGTGGGATGGGAGGTGGAAGGGTAGGGTGGTCGAGGCCTCGAGAAGACAGCTTGTCACCTCGGTGATGGAGCGATATGGGCGTGTTGCATTTTAATAAACTCCCGGGTGCTAATTACTGGCGGTAATCAATCAGCGCTGCAAGTCTGGCTTCCCCTTCCTCACACCCACATTGCGACGTGCCCCGCGGAGGAACTCTTCTACAAACTTCCGGTGAGGAACACGCCCCTTGTTCCCGTCCCCGCAAACCGAGAGGGTCGTCGGCAAGACATCGCGTCTTCCGCTACTCATACAAACACGACCAAGAACCGTATCTCTCCATACAGTTATAGTATATTCACGGTATCTTCACACTTTTTAAATCAAACCTTTGAAAAATAAAACACCATTATGGCGTGTTTAGTCGTTTCCTAACTNCGGTATCTTCACACTTTTTAAATCAAACCTTTGAAAAATAAAACACCATTATGGCGTGTTTAGTCGTTTCCTAACTATGTAATGTATCTAAAGCATTTTATAATTGTGTAAATATAAAAGTACCTTATTTTGAAAAAATTGCACTTTTACTTATATATTATCTATAAACTGCAAAATTGCATTCATAAATAGTATGAATACCGACAGAGGCCAAATGTGTGTGTTGGTAATGCCTAGTGAGAAATAGTTATTATGCAAAATAGTATTAAACTGAGTGCGCACGTAGGCGGCGCGTCGTCCCTGTGGTGTAGTTTTCTAAACTTTCTTTGCATAATGTTGATTAATATCCTGGAAGTATAAATTTAGCAGAGTTTCAGAAAGTTTGACGTAACCGTGAGTGGACTATAAAGCACTTGGCTTGCGTTTCTGAGACGGCGAGTTTGATACCAACCAGCTATGGGCTGTTCACGGTTGACCGAGCATATTTGAAAGCCTGTAAGAGGATCTACTTTTATTCCCATTGTGCATAATTCCGCGATGTGGAACATTTACCGTATTACTTTTTTCTTGCGTCATTCAAGTGATACCGTTGAAATTTTTCAGTATATTCTAATGTGTTGGTAATGCATAAATTCGTACTCTTACGTGTATAAAACTAGGAAACAGTGACTTCAAAAACTATACTGAGAGAAATGTTTGTTCCCTATAACAAAATACTTGCTTGAATAGGGTCAAACATGTATTTAGCACCGCCAACAACATATTTTGTTGAATAAACATAACTTAAAAAGCAACAAAATTGTTTTTTTTTTTTATCTAACAAAATACACACTTGAACAAACGAAACCTCTGTGTTGGGCAAACAAAATAGACCATGAATAACATTTCGTTGAATCAACGGTATATATTGCTTGACCTTTGTTTGAAAATGTAGTTCAAGAGTTTTTTTGCAATTTTCGTGACAGTTGGAATAGAAAAAGTGTTTGTTTGTGCATCAGTTGATGCTTAATAATGCTAGAAATATTACAATAAAATAATTTAAAGAGGAAACTACAAAAAAAAGCTGTAAAACTTGAAATATTAATTTACGTACATAGTCCTGTAACTGTATTTGTAATTATTATATATGAAATAATTCACACATCGTCCATAGTCACTTCAGCTGACTTTGCTAAGAATTATCGTTCGTATGCAAACAGTCCGGGTTCAAAGTTGATCGTGCATTCCCTTATTTTTTTAATAACTCAATATTTTTAATGTACGTAAACCCGAACAAATCTTCAGTTGCGCCAACCAAATATTACATTTAGGGCAACCAAATGAGAGTAGCCAAACAATTTGGTTTCAAATACAAAATACTTCATTGCCCCTATACAAACAATTAATATAGCTGCGCCGAACAAACTTTGTTTGACTCAACAAAACCTTTTTCTCAACGCATAAATTGTAATATTAGACTCGCAAAACTACGTCAAGTGTTACAAATATTTCCAATAACTCGCTGCCATCTTAACTGAGAGTCTCCATGCCTCTGTGTACTGCATAATATATATAGTTTTGGGCAGTGATTTTTTTTTCACAGGTTGATTCCAAAAGTGCTTACTTTCACGTGAACAACCTTTACTTTAGTGTGGCTTTCTCATCAGCATTTTCATACCCAGTCCAGGTGGATGGCAGAGCAGTTCTTTGGTATATGCAATACCTTTGCTTCTCCCTTATGATTAAGGAGCTACATAACTGAAGAATAAGAGTAGTGCGGGATTGTATGAATCCGTACTTATTAGTAAACAAGTGAAAGTTGATCAGTGTGTTGTTGTTACGACTAACATTTACTGAATTTCCCGTGTGAGAATGAAAGTCACACTATTTTGTGATGTTGTCTCCAGCGGGGTTTTTTCCTTCAATAGTTGAAATGTGTCCAACGTATGTTTTCAGGAAGCGGTGGAGATATATTAAAGCGGTATAGAGACGTANCGGTATCTTCACACTTTTTAAATCAAACCTTTGAAAAATAAAACACCATTATGGCGTGTTTAGTCGTTTCCTAACTGTGTAATGTATCTAAAGAATTTTATAATTGTGTACATATAGAAGTACCTTATTTTGAATAAATTGCACTTTTACATATATTTTATCTATAAACTCCAAAATTGCATTCATAAATAGTATGAATACCGACAGAGACCAAATGTGTGTGTTGGTAATGCTTAGTGAGAAATAGTTATTATGCAAAATAGTATTAAACTGAGTGCGCACGTAGGCGGTGCGTTGTCCCTGTGGTGTAGTTTTCTAAACTTTCTTTGCATTATGTGGATTAATATCCTGGAAATATAAATTTAGCAGAGTTTCAGAAAGTTTGACGTAACCGTGAGTGGACTATAAAGCACTTGGCTTGCGTTTCTGAGACGGCGAGTTTGATACCAACCAGCTATGGGCTGTTCACGGTTGACCGAGCATATTTGAAAGCCTGTAAGAGGATCTACTTTTATTCCCATTGTGCATAATTCCGCGATGTGGAACATTTACCGTATTACTTTTTTCTTGCGTCATTCAAGTGATACCGTTGAAATTTTTCAGTATATTCTAATGTGTTGGTAATGCATAAATTCGTACTCTTACGTGTATAAAACTAAGAAACAGTGACTTCAAAAACTATACTGAGAGAAATGTTTGTTCCCTATAACAAAATACTTGCTTGAATAGGGTCAAACATATATTTAGCACCGCCAACAAAATATTTTGTTGAATAAACATAACTTAAAAAGCAACAAAATTGTTTTTTTTTTATCTAACAAAATACACACTTGAACAAACGAAACCTCTGTGTTGGGCAAACAAAATAGACCATGAAAAACATTTCGTTGAATCAACGGTATATATTGCTTGACCTTTGTTTGAAAATGTAGCTCAAGTGTTTTTTTGCAATTTTCGTGACAGTTGGAATAGAAAAAGTGTTTGTTTGTGCATCAATTGATGCTTAATAATGCTAGAAATATTACAATAAAATAATTTAAAGAGGAAATTACAAAAAAAAAAGCTGTAAAACTTGAAATATTAATTTACGTACATAGTCCTGTAACTGTATTTGTAATTATTATATTTGAAATAATTCACACATCGTCCATAGTCACTTCAGCTGACTTTGCTAAGAAATATCGTTCGTATGCAAACAGTCCGGGTTCAAAGTTGATCGTGCAATCCCTTATTTTTTTAATAACTCAATATTTTTAATGTACGTAAATCCGAACAATTCTTCAGTTGCGCCAACCAAATATTACATTTCGGGCAACCAAATGAGAGTAGCCAAACAATTTGGTTTCAAATACAAAATACTTCATTGCCCCTATAGAAACAATTAATTGAGCTGCGCCGAACAAACTTTGTTTGACTCAACAAAACCTTTTTCTCAACGCATAAATTGTAATATTAGACTCGCAAAACTACGTCAAGTGTTACAAATATTTCCAATAACTCGCTGCCATCTTAACTGAGAGTCTCCATGCCTCTGTGTACTGCATAATATATATAGTTTTGGGCAGTGATTTTTTTTTTCACAGGTTGATTCCAAAAGTGCTTACTTTCACGTGAACAACCTTTACTTTAGTGCGGCTTTCTCATCAGCATTTTCATACCCAGTCCAGGTGGATGGCAGAGCAGTTCTTTGGTATATGCAATACCTTTGCTTCTCCCTTATGATTAAGGAGCTACATAACTGAAGAATAAGAGTAGTGCAGGATTGTATGAATCCGTACTTATTAGTAAACAAGTGAAAGTTGATCAGTGTGTTGTTGTTACGACTAACATTTACTGAATTTCCCGTGTGAGAATGAAAGTCACACTATTTTGTGATGTTGTCTCCAGCGGGGTTTTTTACTTCAATAGTTGAAATGTGTCCAACGTATGTTTTCAGGAAGCGGTGGAGATATATTAAAGCGGTATAGAGACGTAAGTATAACTTTTTATTAATTATCATGACATTTCATTGCAGGGTCACTACTAGAAGTAAAATGGTTTTAGGTTTCACAACTGCAAGACTGGAAGTCAGTTTGGTGGCTTGCACAAAGAGACGATAAGGAGTTGGTTATACGTGACAGTGTCGCCATTAGCGGTGCAAAATAGGAGGCAAAAAATCTGCAGGTTGGCGTCGCACATTCGATACATTTTAGCCAACAACTATAACCAGCCAATGAAAAAAAACACAAGTGTTATAGTTTTAGAAACGGGTCTCTGTACACTGATAATATTGCACAAGAAAATAAGTTTTAATTTCTGTACGTATAAACAGTTCCTTGTTAAGACCGTGTTATTCATGGCAGAGGGCAGGCAATTTGTTGTTCTTGGCTGAGAATATCCAAACTTTTCTAGTAGATTGATAAATATGAGACTGTTTGAGGTTCGTATTCTGTGCAATTCCACAACATTCTCTTGCGAACTTTCCAGAAGATATGTTAAAATCATAATTTGATCAAACAAGGAGGTGAGGGATTCTTTATGTTTAGTTTTTCAACAGACATTAACTTTCACATTAAAAATGTGTGTGCTGACCTGAAATACAATTTAATAGTATTAATAGACACATAAATAAAAATAACTAAAATGTATAAGAAAGTGTTTTTTTGTAACACCCTACTTAACACGACCGCTTGTTTTGAAAGTATTAGTGGCGAAATATCGTTTAATGTTTGGTCTCAGAAAACTATTACCGCACAGCGTAAATGTACTATTTGGCCCATATTCTCGCTACGGTATGGTCATTCCACGACGAAAAAAAAAAAATAAAAAAAATGATACCGCGGTTACATTTGTTTGTTATCCCAACTATTTATTTTTGCGATTGTCTGCTGCGATTCGTTGTAGAGCTAAACAAATCATTATATGCACTAACTAAATCATTGTTTGGGGCAGCCAAATAAGAACAACAAAATATTTATTTGCGCCTTTGCCATAATTAATTTTGTTGCGCCAAAAAAAATTGTTTTAATCAACTAAACATTTTTCTCAATGCACGAGGATAAACATTTTGAGAATGAACGCTTAGGCATATTGTAAACTGAAGAGCCAAAAAAACTGGTACACCTGCCTAATATCGTGTAGGCTCCCCACCCCCC
>NQII01000271.1:117471-144694 GCA_002778355.1 Clitarchus hookeri | reverse complement strand
CACGTCTGTCACGTTTAATGATTCTCGTCAGTCGTTGTTTGTCCCGTTCTTTCACGATCTTTTTCCGGTACACTGTCGTACGCGAACATCCAAATGTTATCGATACCTCGGAGATGCTATGTCCCATCTCTCGTGCGCCAAATATAACACCACGTTCAAACTCACTTAAATCTTGATAACCTGCCATTGTAGCAGCAGTAACCGATCTAGCTGCCGACCGCATAGCGTTATTCTGATTGGTTCCATACCTCTGTTATTTGCATACGCGCGCCTATACCAGTTTTTTTTGGCTCTTCGGTGTAATTCTCATGGAATAATATTTGTGTGAGATGGTTAAATCACTGATATCGCGATTGGTATCAATGGTTACTTCACTTACGGGAAGTGCTGGGTTTGATCCCTCTGCGAAAAAGTCTCGGCAAACACAATTTATTACTTAAGTGTCACAGATTTATTAATCAACAAATGTGATCTGGAAATAATTTTCTTTTTGCTAGAGTTTAGTGGAATCATTCGCATGTACGCTTAAAACAACCTATAAGAAAGAACATTTACTTTAGTAATAAAATTATTCTGTTATTCTATGTTGCCTTAATGGTTTTACTCTCACAGACAGATCTGCCGAATTTTCAAAGATGTTGTGTCTGTGGAAGCTGAGTGAGTAAGGATAAATTCTACTAAGCTTTATAAGTCCAAATACTAGCTCGGAAGTCTATTATTTTTGGCGCGTATGTTACTGAGGAACAAGGTATAATCAGCTGTTTACTGGAAAAATAGAACCAATGAACCCTGCAACGTAAATTATTAACGTTTATTGTAGGTTTTGTACATATTTTGTACTTTCACTGCTCACGGCAAATAAAGTATTGTTTAATTTAATCCAGCCGAGCATTATGAGAAATAAACCTGTATTTCGTAAAGTCCCTGTAATGTTCTGAACTTGCAAGTAATTAAGGGGTTAAAAATCCTCAATAACATAACCGGAATTATAAAACAAAACATTTTGTTGTCAAAATGTTGCATTAATCGCAAAGCTACGAAAGCCACAGTATCTGCTTATTGTTGGCTGTAAATGTGTATTTTTATGGTGTTCATTATTTATTTTATTTCATTTTGTCACAACGCAATCACTTCTCTAAAACTGAAGCTTCACTAGGTACTTTAATGAACAGATTGGATGCCACAGCTGTTGCGTGGAGTCAGTCATACAAAAGACTCTCCATTTTAACGATCGAGACTTCTCATCTAGTACTCTCTTTCGTATGTGAGAACTGAGGAATTCAACGTACCGGTTTTCGAATACCAGAATTTGTTAGCGAAAATGACAAACTATTTTTTTTTTGTAAACGAGCGTTAGAGCGAGAATTTTCGAGAATAGACCCTCGGGTTAGTAGAGTCCCTTCTCAGATTTTATCGGCAACACTTAGATTCTGATCTGTAGTTGTGTGTTAAATGAAAATAAATGTAACTGTCTGGTAACAGTTAAAGTTTATTCCCCGATGTTTTTCGTTGCGAGATTGCCAAAGGCAGTTCCGAGGTCGTGGAGCGGGTGTGACTATGAGAAGAATGAATATGGTACGGTAAATTCACGAAGTTAAAGCTAGTGTTTTACTCCACACTCGTACGTATAGAAAGGCAAAGCCACGACAGGAGATCCAAGGACATTGAACCACTTGGTAACCAACTTGATGCTCATAAGTTGTCATGCCGGAGGTTACGTGCGAACCGATCCTGTCTTCTCGCCGCATGAGCGCGATGTATTTAGCGCGCACAACGAACGAAAACACGGCTTGTTTTGTGAAGCGAATCAAAGAACTGATGTTCAGAATTATGTAATGAATTATTACGAATACAATTTAAAGGATAAGTTCGTAAGGACGGCTTAGTATCAGTTGCATTATATCTGATAGCTGATATTATGCTCGGACGTCACTCTCTAAAATATTATTTATGGCACACAGCGTCAATAAGTATCGGGGATGCAAAGTAACGCTAGAAGCAGCGCCATTGCATCAAGCGCACACAAATAATTTCTGGTGCTTTCACAAAGAAAAGCACTGGGAAACCTGTTAGTTGCCAGTAGAGTTCTTAGTAGAATTGCAAAAAGCTTTTCTTCTAAAAAAATACAGTAACCTTTTATTTCGAACACATTGGTAAGTAGCAAATTCCATATTACAATTTTTATGCGTTCTACAAAACTAATTATTTTTAATACAACTGTGGTACAAAATGTAACTTTCATATTTAACTTACAATTTAAACTGCTACTAGGCTATCTAGATTAGAAACCATAACATTTGAGTTTACAACCTGTCATCTTAACCAATAGAATAAATTATCACTCACATTCTAATTTTGTTATAATGAGGAAATCTACGTATATGCTAACTTGGAACGATATAATGTTCAACAGATTGCACTTTTACATGTTCGCCGTTTTATTGGAGAACATATTTTCTTATGAACGTTCCATTGCAATGACATTTCCTGGTCTAACACACACACACAGAACTATATTACTCACAGCTATTTTAGTTAGAAAATATAACTGGAGGGGGGATATACAGGTTTAACTACATGGACGCATGGAATTTTCGCTCCTGGGGAAGAACAGTAAAATTTAATAGAATTTTCTACCCAAAAAGATTTTAACGTAAGGACACACATTCCCCATTATTAATGTTGACTAGTCAACATTATCTTATTCGCGCGCACGCAAAAATTAACATTTGCGTGTTTTAAGTAGAATATTTATCAAGTTATAATTTTTACATTCCGTAATCAACTAAAAGTGATTCCTGTAGACTGCAAAACATTTCTTGAGATTCTGCTACAAAGACAGCACTCGTAATTAAAAAAAAAAACGTTTTATAAGCAATATATTTGTACAATGGCAAAGATTTGTACAAGTACCAAATTTCATCCTTTGTAAAAATTACAACAAAAAATGTATAGTGGTGACAACGGAATGGTGATGTAAGTTGTAGGTATTTATTTTGAACTTGGTAATGGAGAAAGCATAGGGTTGTATTCATTTTCAGCCACTTACTTGTATTTCATTTTGCACATAAGAAACGTTTTTAAAGCAAAGACTGAACTGGAGAAACTGTTATACACGAAACACTTAACAGATTGTTCAATAACTAACAAGAATGCACAATTACGATTGTTTAGGGCACTCAGTTCGAGATGCAGCCACGAAAAATGAATGATCATAATGGCAAGAGAAAGCATAAGAACGTGAAGACACTCAAGGTTGTCCATTTATAATAAATGTCTGTTGAAGACAAATCTGCAAGCCATTGGAATTTATCACCAAACTGAAAATTTCGTTAAGGAAAACAACTACATACATATACACAAATAACCTAGCAAAATTAACCCTACCAGCAAAATAATTATACATCCCCAATGTGAGAATTATTTTGTTTCCAATATGTTTCATACAATAAGCTAATATTTTTGAGTTATTGTAGTTTCTGGCTTAACTCTTAAGTTAATGGGCGACCGTCGGAGTTTTCCACATACAATTATGAATGATTTCAAGCTCATATAAGAACTTAATATTCATTTTACAATGGACCTACCCAACATTTTGGACAAGAAATAATTTTTTATAATGCATAGTAACTCATTATTGTTCATAACGTGGGTGATTACGTTGATGTAGTACTTTCTTTCACTTTAAAAGAGCATATTGTATCAGTTAAAACATCGAATTCTCCCACTTCTTACTACAATCAGTTCACTAAATTTTTACTTTTCATAGATTAAAAGGCAAGAATACTTACAGTATTTTATTTTCAAAGAATGGGTTTTCTTTTCTAAATCTTTCGAAAACGCAAAAAGCAAAGATCACAATAAAAAAATTTTAACAGCACATTGATGTTTTATAAATTAATGTCAATATATTAAACAAGGTAACCATATCAAGAATAAAATCATTATTTTAATCTAAAGTAATTACAAAACTGCCACTAAGTACACATGCAAGTCTAGGCATAACTTCTTATTTCTTTGCTCGTCGGCTGTTATGGTACCATTCACTACTAGAAACAATAATGTACATTGATTTTGGAATTTTTCTAAGGGAAGTTCGTAAAGATTGAAGTTGGACTATTTTATTAAATTATGGACGAGTACAATTATAGTCGTGGAAAATTCAACGTGAATATATCTCAATGTACGTTACCTTAATTCAACGTATTCTGCTTCCCACAAACTTATTTATTGATATTTTCGAAATTTAAGTTTATGTTGTAATGGAATACTATTTTTATTGGTATTTTTAAACCGGCAAACAAAGCGTCACTGTTAGATGTTTACTTTGCTGTACAAAATATATTCATCAGTCATGTTCCTGTAATAGACAGGATGATTCTATCAAGTTTTGTCGCAGCCTTTCGCATTATGAAGATATTGTAGTCAGATCGTAGCACTGGTCTCTAAGCATATCTTTAAAATACCCTATCCAGCTGGAGATTGAACACGGGACACTTGACCTTCTGACTATTTGATAAAGAAGTAGGACGTTATCAGAAAAAAATCAAGAGTACAGCTAACCAGCACTCTAGAAGCATTTAAAAACCATCACGTCATCAGATGAAGTATCAGTTGAACACCCATTTCTGAATTTAGTAAGGAAACATTGCGTAACTTAAAAATATCGTACCCGCCTGGTAATCAAACAAGGAACTTTTGACCAATTGAATACCGGATCAAGAAATCGGACGTTTCACGAGAAATCAGGAGATAAAATCACCCAGCACTACAGCAACATTTAAATACCAAATTCATCACGGTTGTCACATTTTTTAAGTACAAATATAATTTACAAAAACAATGTGAGTCTTCCTACAGTTTTTATTTGCTCGGCTACTACGGCACACAGAATAGGCCAAAATGTTTGACCGACAAGTGCAAATTACATAACGCAGACCGGAATATCTTCAGAATGTCATTAAAACTTTGACTCACATTGCCTTCTGTACTATAACTGCACCAACAGCCGAAATAGTGGCCGTAGTTGCTGAGGCTTCACGATTTGGTGGTAGTTTCTCGCGCATCCAGGACCGAACTGAGAATACTAGCACAGAGAAGGCAAACGAAAGCTACCGATCCCATTATATTCGGGAGTTTTTGGTCGCTTGCGCACAACCGGAGAAAAATGGGTGGTTGGGGGGAGCTGAAGGTGGTTGGAGCCACTCTTGCACGACACCACCGCCTGCCTGATACTTCCTAGTATGGCCGTCCACCGACCCCGCTCTTCTCCATGCGTCGAACTCGCCTATGAAATATTGCAGATTGATAACCGGCTGTCGATATGCTCCCAGAACTACGGCGGCTGCTCGTCCGACAGAGGTTCGACTTCCCCTCCCCCCTCACCGGATGGGTCCAGTGCCTGTTAGAGGGGGGTGCGGTGAAGGAGGACGGAAGACTTGTGGGTGACGGCGCCCCACAAAACTCTGTCCTTAACGGAGGTCCGCCAGTGCCTTGAAGGGCAGGAAAAAGGATGGGCCTCGGCCGCCCCGAGGAAGAAATCCTTGAAGGCGAGCCGTCACAAGTTTGTGTATGAGGGAAGAAACATCGGGAGAGTTTTGCCCTCCCACGCCCTCTTCAGGGGGGAAAACCACATCCGCGACTGAACATATAATTTTTCCCGACCTGTCCCCTATATCTATCTCCGCGGCCCCGTGAACGAAGCCAGAAAACTGGGCCGGACGTTCGGGGCGTGGGTAGTGAAAAGATCCCGCGTCACATAAAATTTCCCACTGACTTTTTTCTTCTTTTTGCCCCTCGTTCCTATCTCGCAAACGGTTTCCTATACTTTCCTCCTCCGTCAGTCCGGTCGATGCATCACCTGCTCATTAATACACATGCGTCATCCTGTCGCGCGGAGATTTCCTCCGCCAACTTTTACCCTTTCCTCCACGCACCCGGCGCGTAAGCGGGGAAGTTTATTATTTTTTTTACCGCCCCGCGTGGCAGGCCTGCTTGGATGTTTTATTGGCGGGACGAGACGTTATGAAAAGGATTTGATGCATTTTCCGTGCCGAATCTCCAGCCGGATGCAGCCGCGGAGTGATCATCGTCTCTTACAGATTTTGGAGCTCTTCTTTCGGAGAACATCCTTATTGAGCCACAGTACTTGACAACGTGGATATTTTAGATATTATGTCGACACTTTTGTTTGCGGACTTTTAGCAAACAGTTTTAGCATACGTTTAACATGCATTAACACCTTCACAACGACTTAAATTTTTCACCACAACTGTTGCGAAAGGAGACATTTCTGATGTGCTAAGTACTCAGAAAAACCTTACAGTATCTTACACATTGGAGCCTACGAGTAGCTGAATCAGTCACGTTAAATATGTTGTGGCCGAAAAATTGGTTTTAAAATATACACATATATGCTTTACTTTTCATAGATTTTCTAGGATATGCAATTGCAATCCCCGTAAAAATACCTAACTATCAACAGTGATGACAAGGCTTGTAATCGATTCATATTATACATAATAATGTTAGTGATAAGTGGAAATCCACAGGAACTCTTATTTATTAAGTAGCTTTGTTTTATTTCTAAAAGGATTCGTAACTGGAATAATAACGCCTATTATTACCAAAGATTATTACCATATATTACAAATTAATTGTGCGAAAGAACATATTAAGAGTTAACACATAGATAACGCTAGATAAGGATGATTTTAATTAGGAATACGTTGAAAATGATTTTATATTTTAATTAGGTTACGATAAATATATTCAAGAAAGAACTGTAACAATGGTTATCTCATTGTAGATATAAATAATTAAATGCAGGTTAGTTATCTTCATTATGTTAATTCATAATTTTCTGATGCAAATACAAGTACACAATATATGATACATTCCTGATATGGCTGGCTGTAAACTAAAAATTTTTTTCCACTAATATTTGCCTGACCAAAGCAAATTTTTGACATTTTGATTTACATGATATATGGAGACAACTACGTGACTTATGTTTAAATTTTAGTGCTAAATACTTTTCACAGTTGCAGATTTTTGCGAAATTGATTTCATTATTTGTTTTATATTTTAGCTCTTTCGTGTTATTTATTACATATATTCACAGCAATTATATCAGTTTTCATGAACCAACGTAAATTTGTTTACCCAATTTTTTGCACAGACAACGTTATTATAATTTCATGTGTAGTGCCATACTTTATTTTTTACTCTCCTTTATTAATAATATTTAGATTTAACTACAAGGAAGGGTCTATTTTCAAGTTTCCNTCTTTCGTGTTATTTATTACATATATTCACAGCAATTATATCAGTTTTCATGAACCAACTTAAATTTGTTTACCCAATTTTTTGCACAGACAACGTTATTATAATTTCATGTGTAGTGACATACTTTATTTTTTACTCTCCTTTATTAATAATATTTAGATTTAACTACAAGGAAGGGTCTATTTTCAAGTTTCCTACATCACACAATAGTATTAACAAACAAATTTCTAGACAACTTACGATTCCGGCAGCTACTTTACTGTCGGATTCATTTCGACATTTCATTTCTCAATACCTATATACAATTTCACTATCGAGTATTCAATAATTGACTTTAAGCATTCTGATAGCGGAATTATGTCATTCATCGAGATTAATAATACCAAAAGTTTAAAAAATTCGGCTCCTGTTCCGGTACAGGAAGTCGCTGTTGTCTCAGTGCTTAAGTCTCAGGTCTCACGCCGGATAGAACGTTCATATTAGTAGATCTTAAGCAGGGCTTTCAAAATGCTCAGTTTGCCATGAACAGCCTATAATTATTTATTTAACCTTTACTGTGACCGCTCGTATTTCTACGATTCATGCTGAAAGACATGCGCGTGACATTGTCGCCTTTAGCACTTTCTCTCTTCTTACGCTGNCGTCACACAAGTTCAGTGCCTTGCGCATAAAGACGGTGGGACACTTGATGCGCGTGACATTGTCGCCTTTAGCACTTTCTGTCTTCTTACGCTGGACACGCAATGTCACTGAAGGCCCTTCGTTGTCACGGCCAAAGATAAGCGTAGAGTACCATTCATATGCGTAAAACATGCGCACGGGTACATCGTACTAATTGTGAAAATTCCTAGTTTTGCGTCAAATAATGTCTTATATTGTAACAGTAATTCAGTGCAAGAAACAATTATTTGCATATTTGTATTGTGGTAAAATAAGTATTACAGATATATGAAAGTAACAGCATTTTCATGAAAATTTTCGTTCTTAATTATAACATGGAATTTTTAAATTAAGAACGAGAGCCGGCTTAAGGTATACATTTCAAAAATCTACGTAACATAATCAAGTTGTTTTTGATAATATTCTCTGGCAACCAGGCACGAAACTTAACTACACGAAGACATTCTTCTGCGATTTTACTCTAAATTTTTTGGAGTCATTTGTAGATAATGCATGTTTCTCTTCACAACATGCCACAAAGATAGGTAGAAGCAATTCAGACATTAATGCTCGTCTACGAATTACACTTGTAATCCTCTAATTAGAGCCGGTTACAGAATAAACTTCACTAATACGCCACTAGACGGTCGCAGGTTAAAATGGGCAACGTAAGTTCCTCGGTCCAATAAACCTCAAAAATTGCTCGTCTTCTTGGTAGTATGCTGACTTTCTGCTACTGTCGTTTCTAGGAGTGCTATTTACATATAATTTATGCAACCAACACCTGCAGTAGCGAATTTCATTCGAACACATCTTGATCAATGGAGCCATGTCAATATTCCCGACATCAACCTTGGACATATTGTAAGCCAGATATACTACCAGAAAAATATTTATAAATTATAATACTCTCGGTGTACAAATTGCGCTTGCCTGCAATGCGCGACAGAGATGCAGTGAAGTTGATTCCTTACTTGCTATGTTAAGATGTGTCGTCATAACATCACGGCAGAGGAATAAAAACGAGGAAGAGAGGGCTTAAGAAGTCGGGACAGTAGTTTATCAATATAAACANTGCCATGAACAGCCTATAATTATTTATTTAACCTTTACTGTGACCGCTCGTATTTCTACGATTCATGCTGAAAGACATGCGCGTGACATTGTCGCCTTTAGCACTTTCTCTCTTCTTACGCTGGACACGCAATGTCACTGAAGGCCCTTCGTTGTCACGGCCAAAGATAAGCGTAGAGTACCATTCAGATGCGTAAAACATGCGCACTGGTACATCGTACTTATTGTGAAAATTCCTAGTTTTTCGTCACATAATGTCTTATATTGTAACAGTAATTCAGTGCAAGAAACAATTATTTGCATATTTGTATTGTGGTAAAATAAGTNAATAATGTCTTATATTGTAACAGTAATTCAGTGCAAGAAACAATTATTTGCATATTTGTATTGTGGTAAAATAAGTATTACAGATATATGAAAGTAACAGCATTTTCATGAAAATTTTCGTTCTTAATTATAACATGGAATTTTTAAATTAAGAACGAGAGCCGGCTTAAGGTNCAGCATTTTCATGAAAATTTTCGTTCTTAATTATAACATGGAATTTTTAAATTAAGAACGAGAGCCGGCTTAAGGTCTACATTTGAAAAATCTACGTAACATAATCAAGTTGTTTTTGATAATATTCTCTGGCAAGCAGGCACGAAACTTAACTACACGAAGACATTCTTCTGCGATTTTACTCTAAATTTTTTGGAGTCATATGAAGATAATGCATGTTTCTCTTCACAACATGCCACAAAGATAGGTAGAAGCAATTCAGACATTAATGCTCGTCTACGAATTACACTTGTAATCGTCTAATTAGAGCCGGTTACAGAATAAACTTCACTAATACGCCACTAGACGGTCGCAGGTTAAAATGGGCAACGCAAAGTTCCTGGGTCCAACAAACCTCAAAATTTGCTCGTCTTCTTGGTGGTATGCTGACTTTCTGCTACTGTCGTTTCTAGGAGGGCTATTTACATATAATTTATGCAACCAACACCTGCAGTAGCGAATTTAATTCGAACACATCTTGATCAATGGAGCCATGTCAATATTCCCGACATCAACCTTGGACATATTGTAAGCCAGATATACTACCAGAAAAATATTTATAAATTATAATACTCTCGGTGTACAAATTGCGCTTGCCTGCAATGCACGACAGAGATGCAGTGAAGTTGATTCCTTACTTGCTATGTTAAGATGTGTCGTCGAAACATCACGGCAGAGGAATAAAAACGAGGAAGAGAGGGCTTAAGAAGTCGGGACAGTAGTTTATCAATATAAACANTAACATCACGGCAGAGGAATAAAAACGAGGAAGAGAGGGCTTAAGAAGTCGGGACAGTAGTTTATCAATATAAACAAAGTTTAAAGATCATGCAAGAATTTTCAACGTGGTTACACGACTCAAAATAACGTTGGGTTCCCCAGTAGTCGTGTTCTCTAAGGCGTCACGATGATGTGGGGACGAGGTCGCACTGGCAGTGAACGCGCTCATCAATTTCCTTTTTCCTCCTCTTATCTTCCATCTTGAGTGTTTTTTCCCGTCGTTCACGGGCACACACTCATTTGAACAGTTGTTCAGTAATCTGTACATTTCTTAGCAATAAGTGTNTTTTTCCCGTCGTTCACGGGCACACACTCATTTGAACAGTTGTTCAGTAATCTGTACATTTCTTAGCAATAAGTGTAGTCACAGTTAAATCAGTGAAATGCTACCGGAAGAATTTTTTCTATATTTGTAAAGCATTTTTGCCTGACCCACAGNGGTCACAGTTAAATCAGTGAAATGCTACCGGAAGAATTTTTTCTATATTTGTAAAGCATTTTTGCCTGACCCACAGCGGAATTTCACTAATCCCTAGTCATTATTTTTGTAATGTTTTTCAGACTACAATAACGTAATTACATCACATTTCAGCATAAAATAATCGACTGTGATCATTATTTTCTTCCCAGGCATGTATTTGTTTAAACCCGTACTTCAGGGATAGAAAAAAATATTTAAAAATCACAAGATATTGATTGAACGGTGTAGGAGAACTCTAACAAGTTCGATTATACAGCTATGCATACAATATAAGTGGATCACGCATTTGACTGCATATTGAAGCAACGTGTTTAGAACCATGGTGCGTGTATGTGGAGACAGGAGTACAAAAATTAAAAAACAAACCATTTGCGATCAGACGTTACGAACATTTATTTGAACATAAACCAATAAAATTATAATTATCAGAAAGTCTTACTGAAGGAAATGAATAACCATAATTTTGATTAACACTTTTCAGCCCCAGAACATTGCCGTAAAGAATTCGCATCTTCCTGTCAGTTTCTTTCGCTATATCGCGATATACAGTGCTGTCCTATCGCAAATTCCTGACATTCATAGGAAATATGATCTTTTCTATTTTGAACGATTAAAACTTAACTTNGTGCTGTCCTATCGCAAATTCCTGACATTCATAGGAAATATGATCTTTTCTATTTTGAACGATTAAAACTTAACTTGTTTGCATGATATTTGCTAGAAGGTGAGAGAGCTCAGTTTTAAACCGCTCGACTCGAATTTGGGAGAAGATAGGTTGGATTACCAGTACGGCCATCCTGATAACTGTTTTTCAGGGTTTTCCAAAATCTCTTCAGACCAATGTCGGAAGATTCCTTAATACAAGCCCTGGCCTATAATGTTCCAATTCTTGAATAGTGTGTTCCCTTACTAAGGCTTTGTCACTGTTCAGGGGCAATAAAAACACCACATAAATAATATTGGAATGAAATATTTTTTTCATAAAATCACCACGGTTAAGATTTTTTGTGTGCATCAAGAAACGTGAGAAACATAACAAAAATAAACCGAAATTTTTTAATTAAAATAGCACAGATCTAAATTAATTGTACGTATTTGAACATGTGAGCCTAAAGGGGCCACGGTGGCTGAACGGTTAGACTGCTCACCTCCCACAAAGGTGAACCGGGTACAAACCCCGACCGGGTCACTCCGGATTTTCGTAAGTGGAAATTGTGCCGAATGATGTCACTGGTCGGCGGATTTTCTCGGGGATCTCCCATTTCACCCGCCCTTTCATTCCTGTGCTGCTCCATTCTCACCTCATTTCATCCTCATCGGCTCTCAAGATCTCGTTTTCAAGATTGGTATATATAGACCGCCAAGCTCATCGTTGAGCTCGTAGGGCTGGAAATACGGTGCGCCTGGGTGGGGTTCCGGGACCGGGCGTGGTCTTTTCAGGTCACGTGATGTCGGAGTTAGGCGCGGGGTATGTATCACAAACGTTCTTTAAAATTTTGTTAGCTTAAAAATACCTTATTATTTGTTCAATCTAACATTTTAAGAATATTTTATATATAAACTGTATTATTTCGTTTATAANTAAAAATACCTTATTATTTGTTCAATCTAACATTTTAAGAATATTTTATATATAAACTGTATTATTTCGTTTATAATTAAAACGAATAAATACAGGGAGAATGTGTATTGGTAATGCCTAGTAAAAATTCTTTCTTATGCAAATTATTATATTAAACTAAGTGCACACGAACGCGGTGCGCTGTCCTTTAGGTGTCATTTTCTAGGCTAGGTTAAGCTGTGTTCGTATGAGGCGGAGGAATATCCTGGAAGTAGAACTTTAGCAGGGCTTCAGGAAAGTTTGATGTAACTGTGAATGGACTATATTTCTTGAGAGAGAGAAAACGATTGCACGAGAACGTGAACGACATTAATAGTTGTTGCTCAAGTGAACTTACTCGTCTTGCATCCAACCAATCGCACACAGTTGTACATTATTATGGTTTTAACAAATTAATTTTTTTGTAACTATATTAAAACCGATTTTATACTCGTGTGGCACCAGCATGTACCGAATCCCTGCATTATTGTTCTGCAGTTCAAGATAACCGTTACCTACCGCTGATCATCTATATTAGCCGTACCTTACAACATGTAATATTTCCAGTGAGTTAAATCCGCCTCTCATCCACGACCCACATGTCCATCATAGTTCTTTTTTTAGATAGTTCAGGCTTCTGCAGTTGGGGCGATGTAATCTACTCATTTCAGGATGTAATGAACATAAGCGGTGAAGGAAAAACTGTCTTAAAACTGTGTACATTTTAATGCAGTTGTGCTTACTATGAACGTNAATGAACATAAGCGGTGAAGGAAAAACTGTCTTAAAACTGTGTACATTTTAATGCAGTTGTGCTTACTATGAACGTACAGTTACTTTGAGGGACTCTGAAAATCGGGACAGATAACTGCAACGTCGTTATCCTATTTTCATATGTGTATTTAAGGCCTAGTTCATGATTTACCTGTCAAGGGAACTNAATGAACATAAGCGGTGAAGGAAAAACTGTCTTAAAACTGTGTACATTTTAATGCAGTTGTGCTTACTATGAACGTGCAGTTACTTTGAGGGACTCTGAAAATCGGGACAAATAACTGCAACGTCGTTATCCTATTTTCATATGTGTATTTAAGGCCTAGTTCATGATTTACCTGTCAAGGGAACTNGATAACTGCAACGTCGTTATCCTATTTTCATATGTGTATTTAAGGCCTAGTTCATGATTTACCTGTCAAGGGAACTTCCATTTTTAAGCAGAAGGATTACATATAGTTTTGTAGTAAGTAGAATTTTTTTAGAGGAAATTAAATTATTATATACTTCGACACCTCCCTAGTTTAAAGACTTCTGAACTAGACTTCAAAGTTGAATGTACATTTTCAAGCCACTGTTGTTACCTCATTGGCTGGTTTTCAAATATATTTTTATTGGTTTTCTGTGATTGCTCACGTCTTTGGTTTTGGATCTGCTATAGGAACACAAGCCTTCTACTGCGTATCAAAAAAATAACTGGCCGAATTGCGACGGCAACGCAGATAAATAATAAGTCCAGCTTGTCCCCAAATGAATCTGTGAAATTTTTAGGTTATTAGATATTAGTAATGTAAATGGAAGCCTGATTATAAACTGCTTGAATCTTGCTGCAGAGAAGCAATTAAGTAGCTTGAATTATTGCGAGCTGGCATTCGATTTATTGGTAGTATCGTTTACTATATTGAAACAACTATGCTGGTTTGATGACAAGTAGTGAGATTCTGATGTACTGTATGCATCCCAGCCTTAGCAGTCGGGTGGTTCACTAGATTCCGTCTTGGTGAGTAAAAACCCGTTCAACGCAAATTAACGCTGTAGAGAGTCTCCACCGAAGTAGTTATATTTTAACATCTAAAATTTAGGAATGATTTTACACAAAAAAAAATGGTAAAAGTCAATCAGAACAAGAAAAATGTTCATTTCCCTCCTCTGCTGCACAACAGGCGAATTTCACGAGTTATTATGGTAAAAATACAAACACACNGAAAAATGTTCATTTCCCTCCTCTGCTGCACAACAGGCGAATTTCACGAGTTATTATGGTAAAAATACAAACACACTTTCGGAGCGTGTTTCTTTGCAAAAATTTAATGAAACACAAGGCATGTGTGACTCATTCGGCAAGCAGTTCGAAAAAAGTGCTTTGTATTATGTAAAACAAATTCAGTGAGGCCTACTAGCGTTTTACTACGCACAGATTTAACTTTTATATATAAGCAAATGAATCAGGAAAACGTTTTCCAAATTGTTGGCTAAAATTTCGCGTCCCGGGCGATTCGTACTCAGACACTGTGCTTACCAGGCAGAGTACTAAAAGTAAAAAAAATGTTTTTTGGTTGTTTATTTAAATACTAGGGCTTAAATTTGGAAAATTAACCAAGCGTGTTACATCGGAGTTGGCACTATAAATATATAAATTATATACTTGTTATTTTGTTACTTGAAATAAAAATATTTAAACTTTTAACATTACGAACTACACAAATTTAGTCATATACTAAAAATGTACAGCAAACCATATCTATATTAAGCTTTTATCTTTCATTGAAAGTAGTTTTACAGTTGAAAATGTGTAATTTCACATATTTATTTCTACAGAAATGTTTCCTTATTTAATTTATTCCTCGTCGTCAACCTCAAACGTGCAGAAAACAAAAAATCTAGTAAAGATTTGACTTAAAACGATTGAAAAAATGTTAATAATTAGTAAGATATGAATAAATAAGTTAGGTAACACTGTATTAATTTTTTTATGTAACCTAACAAAAATTCGTATTGATGCATTGTGCTAAACTTAGCGATTGTGAAATTTTCAGTGTGTAAGTTCGTCACTTGTGTTAGTACATATTTGTATTTGCGTACGTAATCCAACATCATGTAAATTTGTAAAATATAATTTTAATCATTTGACTAACAGGCATTATGCACAATTTAATTAAATGCAGATGTTTGTATATATAATTTTAATTATCTCTGTCAATATATGAAAATACAGGTTTTTGCTAGCCTATACTCATATGTTACAATAATGTTTCCATAATATTTTTTCAACCTAAATTTTCTCGTGGATGATTATTGTAAAATTACATTTGTCAGCGTAACTTTACTCATGTTGTTAGTGTAAAATTATACTTTAAGTGTAAAATTACTCATTCTGTCAATGTAACTAAACCAATTACTTTAAAACTTCTTTAGCATACGTTTACTCAACTATGAACATTGAAAAATGCCACTTGTGTGTATTTTCATGGTAAATTTGCACCTTGAACTTTCGCTGTTCAAGTGGCACGATGATTTTAAAACAGCTTTACAGTGGGGATAAAAACGCACAAATAGGTTATTTAATTCGTGATGGTGTGATTTTACAAAAATATCAAACGCATGCATCATTATTAATAAATCTGTTTAAGTTGATGCACCTACGTTTGAATTCCTATCAACATTATTGTATCAATTTAACGTTGCAGCTATCTCTGAAATTTACTCATACCAAATAGTACGATTACGAATAAATTTTATTTGTAAATACACACATTTATTTTTAAGTGCAGCTCATTTCACCTCGGGCTATGTGGTATTCGGAACTTATTTTCTTGGAAATTAGTTATTAGTTTATAATTTTTCACAGTGTGTCTGAAAAAAATTGTGACATATTTGCAAATGTTACTCAATTAAATGCATCCTCGAATTACAGCATGTCGTCGAATGATTCCTAGAGATTTCTCACAAGTCAGTCCATTATTAAAATTTTCAGTTAGACACCCGACAAATAAGGCATAAAGACAATTCATAATTTATTTTTTTTTGTTTAAAAATTAAATGATCCGTATTCTTGCATGAAGAAAGAATTTCCTCAAATGTCTTATTTTTAATGGTAATCTAATATCGTACAAAACAGCCATTTTGTTTAAATGGGTTAAATAAAAATTAGGACACAGTAAAATGTAACATTCTTATAAAGAAAAAACCATGCATTCATATAAAATGTTAATGTTTTATCAATATACAATTATCATTGTGAGAGTTAAATAGCAGTAAAGAAAAATGCTATTTACTACACAAAAGTAATTACGTTAGTATTATGTATGAGGTAACTATTTAAGTCACACTTGTGTGTCTGCAGTATATAACACTAGAAGTTAATAAAATCACATTTTTCATCTTTGAATAAAAAAAAATTTACTTAAAAAATGTTAGTCTTCGAACATAAAAAATTGTGACTTTATATTTAAATTAACACATAATAGTGAGTCATAATTTCTCTTCGTCAATAGTATACAATAAATACCGAAACTAATGTTTTCTAATGAATTATCTGTGTGTGTGTGTTTCCTCAAGTAATTCCTACAGAAGGCTTCGTGCTGTGCTGGTACAATTTTGAAATATTATTAGTCCACGTGACCAGTGGTATCAGTGCAGATGTATGTGTGGACCAATCAGATTTCAGAATGCCACCAACACAGAACAGCACACTACCGTACTGTGTCAGTGTGTCCAGACCCCAAAATTTCCCAATCTCTCTGAAATTAAATTACTAGAAAAAACATGTTTTCCATGTTTAAAAAATGTAATGCTTCTGTTTGCAAATAAAAACTGTTTAAACGTAATTTCAGAAAGCTTACACTTTCCCATATCATATATGACCAATTCCAATAATATCTCTATCTTAGGCAGTGAGTTGGGATCAAGTACTTTTTAGCCTACTTTCCAAAGGATACAAAGTCATAGCAGATCACTTTCCTGTATGTGCGTCTGTGTGAACATTTGTGTGTATTTGTGTGTATTTGTTGGTGCCTGTGTGTGCCTGAGCGTGTGTGTGTCCCTTTTCAGTTTTTGAACACTTGAACAGAATTACACGAAAATCAGTAGACTTATAGTACTAAATAAGGACACCTTATTTTAATAAATTTCGACCACGCCGGGTACTTACTTTCAAAATGGCGGCTATTTGAAAATTTAGGATGATGTGTTATTTCTCGAAAACCATTCGACTAATTTAAACCAAATGTTGTGTACGTTGACAGTACACGCATCATATAAACCAAAGGAACCAAATTTGCAAGCAATTTTGTAAGATAGCGCTACATGAATCAATGAAGTTTTTGTGTAATATCACAAGAAACTATTGACAAATTCCTACCAAATTTGCCAAACAAGTAGTAATGCGGCAGTTGATAATTACAAATGTGTTGTATGCTGTGGAGTATATATAAGAAACATCAAATGTGTCTACACGGAGCCTTTATTGTCCTCCATTTTGTAAAATAGTGCCACACGAATAAATAAAGTGTTTATGTCGTATCTCGGGAAACAATTGGCCTATTCCTACCAAATATGGCAAACAAATAGTAATGTGGTAGGTTATGTCAACTAATGTGTTTAAGGTATGTTAGACACTTATTTTTAAAATTTGGTCTATATAGTTATTTTATTTTTGTATTTCATATCGTCGAAACCATGTAATTAATTCCAATGAAACTTTGTATGCTGACTATATATATTACAACCATCTATTGTATCCACACAGAATATCCTTAGTCCATAATTTTGTAAAATAGTTATCACGTGAAAAAAAATTACGTGATATCACCGAAATAAACAAACTATCTATACCAATTTTGGCAAACAAGTAGCACTATGGCAGGCCATGTAAACTGATAAACTTTGAGACGATCAGACACGCATGTTTAAAAACGGCGGTCATATAATCATTTTAGCTCAGAATTTTTTATCTATGAAACTGTAAAATAGATTCCAACTTAACTCTGTATGCTGCCAGTATGATTTATAAATAGCCTATGCAAAGCTTAATTTCTCCAGCATTTTGTAAGATAGTGCTACAAGAAATAATACAATTTTTATGCCGTATCTCGGGAAACAATCAACCGATTTCTTTCAAATTTGATGGAGTTGTTCTGTGGTAGGCCATATTTATTTGTATGATTTAAGTGTGTTAGTCTCTTATTGTCTGAATAGCGACTATACAAACATTTTAATTCAGTGTGCTTTATCTACGAAACTATGGGACAGAATTAAATTTAACTTTGTATGTTGTATCTATAGCAATCATCGAATGTGCTGATACAAAAAATATTTGTCCTCCATTTATGAAGATCGTCACATGAACAATGGAGATTTAATGCCATATCTCAAGGACAAATCAACCGATTCATATACACATTTCACGCAAGTATTGCTACAGTAGGTTATGTAAATTAAACATGTGTTATGTGCAGCAGGCATCTTTTAATTGGGATTTATATAAGTAATTAAGAATTAAATATTACATCAACGGATAGTTTCAACAAAATTCAACCAAATTTTGTACGCAAACAGTATTAATTAGTTGTATCATTTATGCATACAGAGATCCTCTTTTGATGCATTTGTTTGCAAAGTAGTGTCAGGTGAGAAAATTGAACATTTTGCAATATTTTCGGAATAATTAAACTGATGTCCACCAAATTTTGCGCACCTACAGAAGGCCATGTAAAGTTACATGATTTAAATGGGGTCAGAGAATAATTTTCAAAGTGGCGGCCATATAAATATTTTGAAATGTTTGGCATATCCATTTAACAATTTAACAATTTCAATCAAACTTTTTAAGCTGATAGTATGTATTAGAAACATCGTGTACAGAGTCAGTTTTTAAGCAATTTTGTAAGATAGCACAATTTAAGAAATAATGTTTTTATGCCATATCTCGGGGACCAATCATCCTATTCCCGCCAAATGTTTCACAGAAGTAGCGTTATGGTAAGTCATGTCACCTTGTGTGTGTTTAGTGGCTCAGTCCCCTATTTTCAAAATGACACCCGTGAAAATATTTCAGGATGGTCAACTCTCGTATACAATTGGAGGTATTTTATTGTAACAAACACCTAAGGATATCTCAAAGAAAACGTTTAATTATAATAAAATAATATACAGCGTACTGAATATATTAAAAAACAGGCGTGCTATAAGCATGCCATATTTCCCTCCGCTCTTTTTCAGTAACAGGTTTAGTTAAAATAAGTCAGAAACATACATTACACACACACAATAAGCTTATCAAATAGATAACGTATGTAAGCAACAGTTTTTATATATGTAGAACTAATACATTAAAGATTTGGTTTCACTGAAAATTTTTCTGCTTGGTGACTAGTTCAATGATAGCGCACATAAAGCAAATAATTAAAGATTCTTTGTATACTCAAGACAAATTATCTATAAAACACAAATTTGTTAAGTTCTTAGTGTAATAAATGCGATGTTGCGAGATTTTCCAGGCAAGATCATTTCTGGGTGTTTATTGGTTGTGTACGTTGTAAAAGGAAATAGCAATAATTTATGAGTAAACCTAACACATACATAGTAGTTAGTTTCTCGTGATTATTCGATACTAATACGCATAAACACTTTCAAAATCACAATGGAAACATTTATTATCTGAGTGTTACGTTGAACNACGTTGCGAGATTTTCCAGGCAAGATCATTTCTGGGTATTTATTGGTTGTGTACGTTGTAAAAGGAAATAGCAATCATTTATGAGTAAACCTAACACATACATGGTAGTTAGTTTCTCATTATTATTCGATACTAATACGCATAAACACTTTCAAAATCACAATGGAAACATTTATTATCTGAGTGTTACGTTGAACTTGCTCAAACCAGCTGTCAAGCCATACTCATCATGGTAACTAGTTATGAAACCTTTTATCGATTAAACATCGAAGTCAAACATTTCGCTCGTAATAAAATTGGGTGTCTATGTTATTAAAATAAGTGAGATAATATATAAAAAATTGTTTCCGCAAAAAATATGACAGTTTTCAAGTCTTTTGCGTTTGGTAGTGCAAAATTGTGAATAATATAAATGGAATTGTGGACATTTGTTATGCCTAGTTTTATTCATACTTAAATTACAGAATAACGGTAACTTATATTGTTAATAAAATTTTCAGTACTCTCATTAAATTTTTTTATAGCAAAGCTTGGCAATTAAAAGAAGATGAAATATTAGGTGAAACGTAAAGTTTCAATAACATGACACGCATCCTCTTAAAATCAAAGCCGTAGTCTTTAGAGTTTGATGCTTAATCCCCATCATATTAGTTGTGGATACACGAACAAATTTTTACGAACCGTAAACAAATTTCATCTCATGGTTGTTATGTGTTCATGCTTTATAACGATGAACTTGTTTTATTTGTTTACGATTTTTGTATTTCATTTAAGTTCTATTATAACAATAAATATGAATTTAAAAATAATTTAACTCAGCATTCACTCTTACACTAACCACTGGCAAAATACATGTTATCTAGGACGTAAAACACATGCGGTAATTTCATACATATGTACGTGATCTACCAAACGATTTTGTATTGTTAACATTCCAGCAACGCTAATACATGCTTGTCATCATCAACATCGTCGGAATAATATATTCCAACAATTCAATAATTTAGTTTTAACAAAGTGCACTTCCGCTATAATATGTTGATTTTTTGTAAAAGTTAGCATTGGTTGGTAATATAAATGAAGCAATCTATTTTCAGAGGTACTTATAACATGAGCAGCACGCATAGTATGAAGATCAATCAGCAGCCGAGACACACATTGGCCGTAACAAATAGACGGATAGTTACACAAGCATATATTTAAAACATGTAAAATTTGCCTGGAACTGAAAAGTAAGTAACAAAATAGACAAAACCTCCCTTACTGTAGCCATGTGATTCACTGGGTAGCACTCACTATCCCACGTATTTCCATATATAGGAATGGTAATCGAGCAAAGGTTCCGCATCCGCATTTCTATTAATCTATAGGAAAAAAATAATTTAAGCAAAAAAATAAAGAAATATTAATTAGGCACACTTGAAAGATAAGTGTGACAAACTTTCTTTTACTTGCATATACTATGTAGTTTTTATATTGCTGTTAGCCTGTAAATCGTTTTAGCTCTTATATCGTAACAAAGAAGTTTATATAGGTACTTGACAAGTTAGCAGGCTAAGCCAGTTCCGTGATTAATTTGAGAGTTTAGAGATTTTGGGTGGCATCAATAGCTTTGCGTGAGAGCCAGGGAGAATGAAATTGAGACGGATGTGGAGCAACGCTGAAATGCAACGCCAAGGAAAACGATACACTCCCGAGGAAATCCGTCCAACAGAAGTATCTTAGAACACTATTTTCACGTACCAAAATCCGATCGTAACCCCATCGGGAGTTCAACCAAGATCACCAAGTGAGAGATGAGAGCCTTTTACCACTATGCTAACTACGGACCCACGTTCGACTTGGAAAACACAACGTTCTTCTACATGTGTTTCAAATATTCTTAATTATTTAATTATTCATACATTAAACTACGCTTCAATAAATTCATCACAACTAGTGGAAAACATTTCTATGTTCAGTAGTTTGATAAATTACTGCTTGAAAATGTGTCCCTAAATATTCGTTCTTAGAAGGCAAGGAATGCAGCAGTGTGAAGCACGTCAACAACCCAGCACTGCGAACAATCACGCGAGCGATCTCTCTGGATGTCTCAGTCCTCCAGCCCAAGACTACCTCCTCGTGAACACCTAACGGACACGCGTGTCCTTGAGAGCAAACAATAAATACATCCCCTACTGCGGCAGGCCACTGCCAGTAATCCTCTTCTTTCCCGGCTGGCACTCGGAGAGAGAAGAGAAAAATAACGTAGCGAGTAGGCAGCTGTAAGAGACGGGCCTCAAAATGCACAAAACGTAACAACAGTTTTAATAAAATTTCTTAAAATTCAATATTGTGACAATACCTTTTTTTGGCAAGACTTTACTCAGAAAACTATAGCTGATTACACTATTAAATTGTTTCGAGTATTTATTTTGGAATTAACTGAAAATCATGTGCGAAGCTATGCCAACTCATTAGTATAGTAAAATATATTGAACACCGACAAAATGTAAAAGTATAAGCATAGCTTGAACAATTCAAGTTTTTTCTCATACGGAAAAATATTTCGTCACCATATCTTTAATAGTTTCAAAATAATCACGATTGCGATACCACTGTCTGTTTCTCACTAGCGATGGGACCATATACCACTCTTAAGAGCAGCTCAAATCTCTCGACTCGACTCCAGTTTCCAAAACGTGATTTGTCAGTATGTTTTACATTATGTCTAACCTTCAGGGCTGTTTGCATATATATGTATATATGTGTGTATGTGTTTGTGTGCGAGCGTGAATGTGTAATTTGTGTACTTACTTTTCTCGTCGTTCATTTTATTAATTTTTACTGGTGTTTCATGTTTCATTCCTTTGTGATTATTTAATTAATTCGCTTTGCAGAATTCACTGTATATGAAATGCGTGTGTATAGAGTACAGTTACTCGTGGCTTGAAATATTTTTCAATTAAATTTATGCGTTTGACTGTTTTCAAAGTTTTCCTGAAATTTATGCGATCTGCAGTACAACTCTCAGATGGCATATATCCGGAATAATAACTGATTTAGTCACGAACTTTTCGTTGAGAATGCGGAGGTGAAGTTCGCTATAATTTGTTTGTAATTGATTTATACAAGCACGAGTAAAATATCATCTTCATTTCTTCCGTTCGGTATTGAACCACTGGCTGCCTAAACGCCCGTCTGGCATTATGACCCAAAACACTTCGGTATTTTGCAACTGTTTCCAATGCATTCTGAGAATGGCGATGGATTTCTTAAGCATTGTACTTATCACATACACAGGGAAAACATTGAATTATACGATAGGTTACGAATTTTGTGAAACGCTTCGTTACATAAAATAGGATAGAAAACATAATACCATCAATGACATGACGTGGTTATTAAGGAAAAGACGCCCTTAAAAACTGACAATTAAAAGTAGGTAATGTACATTTTCAGAAATTAAGAGTGATAAAATAAACGCATGTATAGTGTCAGCCTGATTTTATATATGTCATCTATGAATATTTCACTGGTGTGAAAACATCACATAGACTATACCATGTTAACCAACAAAAGTGCCACTTGTGGATATTTATCGATATTTATGACGTTATAGCCATGTGGGAAAGAAAGGAATACAAATCAGGTTAACACTGTTTAAGAATTGTTACATTTTACGTAGTATCTAATATTTTACCAATTAATAATTTTAAATGTTATTTATCTTTCTTAGAATCAAGGTTAGATCGTAGGTAGTATTGTATTTTCTAATTCATCTTTCGTGATGAATTATCTCACAAAGTTTGTACTTGGATTTCGGGATGTGTTGTACCTATCTCCACCAGGTCTTTGTCTAGGGACGCCTGCGGTAGCGTGTCACGCAATCCGCCGCACAATACAGGTTTGCTGGTTGCGTATACGTCACTCACGTTGCGGGCGCTCGTGGAACATTCTATCGTCAACAGACTGCGCACAGCAGATGAACATAGCATTCTGCTTTTTGCTTCACTTCGTGTTCGTAAGTCGTGTAAAAGAAACGAACGCTAAGTATTACTATACCATTTCTCACGTCTGAAATTAAAACTTATACCATCTTACTAACAGGACATGATATATTACTTATAATAAGTCTGCAACACTGATATGTTCTTTGTTCCATTCGACATCATACGATTTCCATGAAATTAACCAGTTTCAAAAAGTAACTGTAATAGCCATTTTTACTTTCTCGCAGCACTGCAAAATAGCACCTACTTCATGATGGAAACGCGATAATTCTTAGCACATTCCTCACTGTTATATATTATTATAAAGCGTCCATAAAAATAATTTACTGCCAAATTTTATCTACAATTTTAGTTTATTATTAACACGCAGAAAATTTCGTGTGCACCTTCTGTTGCAATATGTGTTATATTTTCAAAAGCAATTTGCCATTAATTTTACGTCCTGTTAACTTGATAAATGAATTTTAAAACATAAACATTTATTTAATTTTTAATTTTTTATATTTAAATATTGCGTAAAATAAGGTGTCAATTTATAAAAAAAATTGTTAATTTACTTTATGGATTTAATGAAACGTGTGCATCAAAATGCGTATGAGCATGGGTTATAGTGGACTCTTTAAGAAAGAGTAATAAAAAGGAACCACTGGGAAGAATCCTTTACTTAAGGCACTAGCAAACACGACAATAAATCTCATTTCCAATAGATATCATTTACTCCAGCTGCGTTAACTACAAAAAAAATAATTATTGGTAGGGTTTACCCAAATATTTCAGTCATTCATCTGTTCTCCTAGACAGGAATCCATATCTTTTTGTAAAGATCTTCAGAAAAAAAGCCGGATGTTACTGAAATTTGAACAGAGTTTTCAAAGTAACGTTCGTAACTATCCAAGTTTGGTTTCGATGACTGTAAAAGTCCGTAATTTCCAATAATTTTTCAGGTACACCCCAATTTCTAAGTTTTGGTACTGGTAAGTATCGTGTAAGTAGCATGACTGTTTTACGCTATAACTTCAGTTGTTTTATGCAGGTGGTATAGAGTATAAAACAGTGTCTGGGTGACCCGATGGCCTTGCAACAGAAGCTGGGCAGGTGCATGATCGCAAGACCTGGCTCGGGAGAGAGGAGTAAGGATGGAATCTCCCGGAAAATGAGGTGGTTCAGCGAACGCCGCGCGCTGCCGGAGCGAGGAGCCATTAGCGCGAGACATTACCATCGCGAGTGTCTCGCGGAGCAAACAAATTATCAGACTTTTCCGCCGCCGCGGAATGGGCGGCACGAGTAAGGTATATACATGTATATACTTAACCTAGAGCGTCGGGAGGGCACAGGAGGGTCCCGACTTCCACGCATAATTCAGCCATCATTCACCAGTTTATGTAGCTTACAGCAACTCACCGCTTCTCTTTAGGACTTCCGACTACCTCTTCGTGCATTTTNACTCCCGCCCACCACAACCCTTTTTCACCAGCAGGAACTTCCCACGCGCAATCATACAATGACGCTGCAATCGCTTCCGAAGACTCAGGAGTTCGACCCTAGGAAGCACGGGCGAGTTCGCGTACTGAAAAATTCTTAGTAAATTCTGGCAGACGTAATGTTGGTTATTTTTGATATCCTTTTCAACAAATCCTTGTTTTCTGGGTAGTATTCTGTGCCTTCCATCACCGCCTGGTCTGACNTATTTTTGATATCCTTTTCAACAAATCCTTGTTTTCTGGGTAGTATTCTGTGCCTTCCATCACCGCCTGGTCTGACAGGCATTCTAATTACTAAGTCATTAATTTATTTTGCAAGTCAATAAAGCAAATCGAGATGAAAATGTGAACTATTTTATTTCTGTGATCTAATATACATAAACAAACACTAGTTTTCTCATATTTTACATACGTTCAGATAAAGCGTGTGTAAAATATTACAAATTATTACAATTTTCCGATGCCTATTTCACAATATCATACAGTACAGGCTAGATAGCATGCACTAATTCCTCATAACAAACCCCGTAAGTTCGAGATAAAGTTACTGAAAATATGTTTTCTCCTTGGAAACAAAAATTTAAAAATTTTAAATGCATACTTTATTGCTTTGTTTAATCATAGGATTTAGTAACTTCAGCAGGAAATTTTGGTCTTTTACAAGTGGAGTCTGGATACACATTTACAATTTAAAATTTTATTGGAGTTCTATGAATTATGTTTTCAGTGTATTTTATGTGTAAAATTGTAAGTTGCTCATATTAACAGAACTGAGATGAATAACTTGTTACGATCTGTCCAGCTAATTTAAGATATATATCACAGACAAATAATTAGGAATTTTAGATCTAAAATCTCATATTTTTTATTAGGCGGTTAATTGTGACAGTTTATTCGCGCAAATCTTGTTTTGTGGCTGTATTCTGTTGCCTCCATGGAAATAAAATGTCCGTTTAATAAATATAATTATATCACAAAATAACAAGAAATTCCGTGAAAGTGTTCTATTTGTCTTCTTTTAAGCCAGTTTTATTTCTGTAAATGCACATAAATGCGAATATTGAAATATTTATTACTTAAAGTGAACTGAAAAAGATAACATTAATTTTCGTGACTGATAGTTGTAAGGTGTAGCTCTAAGCTATTTTCCTTAAAAAAATTACTGTAAATCGATTATCTGAAGGATTACCAAGCACGATTATGTTAAAATTCATCTTTAAGTCAGATATTTATATGGCTTACCCTTCGTTAGACAGTTCAGGTATTTCCTGGTATTTTAGGCGAACTGCAAGCTCAAGTGCTGGAAAACCAATGGAGTGAAGTGTGTTAAAAAAAAATGGACCAATCTGATAACCCTCTCTCCATGAGAGAAATGTCCAACGTTCTATGAATTTATCTTCTAANTCCGGCCCCCTACCCGCTTCGTCGTCTCTTTCTGCCCGCCGTGGAGAAAACCCGTCGCCGTAAAAAAAATAAAACTGAGGAACACAGTGAAGGGATTGTGGGGGGAGAGGGCAGTTAGAGCAAAACTTTTACCCCTCTCCTTTCACTATCACAGAACGCGTGACGTCACCATCAGGAAATGTTTATCTGACTCCACGTCCCGGGTCGCTCATGTCGTAAGGCATGCTCACGTAGTAATGGTAAGAAGGGGTAGGGGAATGGATAACACCCGTTGGGAAAAGGGAGGGGGGACACTTCTGGTACGAGTAAACCAGCGGAATGTCGAAACTGGGGCAAGTCGGTAGTCGTTGAGCGGGGATCGGCAATAGGGAAACGCTCTTCCACTCGCCGCGATGTCGTCAATTTTCACCCGTCTTCTCCTCTCTCCCCCCGGCTTGGACGTCGCTCTAGCCGGTGAATTTTGCAACACTCCCC